>PVIY010008036.1:0-45629 GCA_004026745.1 Myrmecophaga tridactyla
AGCCAGGGCAGCCGCCCTGGAGAGTGGTCTCTTGACCCGAGGGGAAGAATTACCCCTTGTTGGGATCTGCAGTCCCGGAAGCCAGCTTATCATCTGGACTTGCAGATGCCCAATAAATATTTGTATGCTCTCCAAGCAAAACTTGAAGGCAGTTTTCGGAGGACGGAAGAAGTTAACAATGACTCAGTAGTTAGGGGCTCGGGGTGAGTAATTGATGACAAGGGCTAATTGGTCCCACATGGTAAAAGTTATTGCCGTAAGACACAGGCCCGTGGTGCTGTCGCTTTGGAGACTTTGGAGGCCAGAAGGAACAGAGAAAGCATCAGGAAGCACCTGCTAATTTTATGAGCAGAGAAAGTGAGACAGAGAGAAGTCAAGTATTCTTCCAAAGGGTAAATAAATTGTTATTGCTGAGAAGGGGCTTAAATCTGGAACATGGTCTAAAAAGCCATTTTCCTTACACTGGTCTCAGGGAGGACAGAGCCCTGGCTTCGTCGGGAGCAGAACCCATCCGAGGTCCAGCTCTGCCAGCTGCTCTGTGACACTGGACAAGTCGCATAGGGTTTGAACTTCTGGAATTATCTAAAACCTTGGGTAGATAGTAACACCTACCTCTCCTCTCTCACAAAGTGGTTGTTAAACCTCCGAGACTCTATGCCACAGGATTGTACAAAATTAAAAAAAATTTAAAAGATCCAAAGGTAAATTACTTTCAATGTCTTTTAGGCAAAAATGTCTCACCTGTTTAGTGTGACTTTCCTTTACTGTCATACAAAGTAGGTGTCAGAACATAGATATTTTTGAAGGTATGTGATAGTAAATCTCAAATGATGAGAGCAGACATGTGGTCTGCATATATTCATGTGGGAAAAAAAGAAATAAAAGAAACTTCATGGAAGAAATGTTCAAATGTCCTGTCTGTCGACCACATGGCAAATCTTGTTTAGATGTGATTTTTTTTCAGATTGTCTTTCTTTCTTGTTCTATTTAAATTATTTCATTTATCTATATGTATATATTTATACATGCAAATTTATCTTGAGTTTCATCTCGAGTAAATGAGATACTTCTTGTTTAGATAGTTGTATTGCCTGATGGAGCAGTTGGGCAAATGGAATTTAAAGGGAGTGAATTTTCCTCTTAGGAGAGCAAAAGACAGGAGACAATGAGTTCAGAGATTCCCTTTCCAGTGACTTTTAGTTATTGTTGTTGTTGCTACATCTTGAATAAGGAGAGGGAAAGGGCAGGGTGCAAAGAATTATTTCAGCTTTCCCACTGGAAATCATGATAGGAGGGAGCGTGATTCTTCCCGAACGAAAAGAAGTGGGAAAGGGGCAAGAGAGTAGAATAACAAACCAATTGGCAGGGGGAGGGGGAAGTCGTAAATAGATGGCAATTGATCCTAAAAATGGAAAACAACCCATGCTGTTACCTTGAAGGGAACTTAAGCAAATGAATCTGAATTTGAAAGAGAACAATACTAAATACCTCTTGAGAAATTCTAAGAAAACTGAAATCTAGGAAGAAACTGAGGTATAGCGGGAATGACTGGTCAAGAACTAAGAAAGAAAAAGGTTTTAGTTGTGTGTTGTCTTGCTCTGTGTTTTGGAAGGGAGGGAATGCCTAATGATTATAAATAGAAGGATAAAGCAGAGAGCTCCTGAGAATAACAGGGCAATGCTAAGAGTTTTGGGGAGCAACATATGAGGAGTACAGAATGGAGTAGTATATAGAAATGTAATGAAAATGTAATGAAAAACTGCTAGAACGAGTGCAGCAAAGAATTGTGATTTTCCCATGAAAGTTGACAGTTTAGAAAGAAGATTGACACTATAAAGGTTCTTAGAGAAAAATGAATAATGGACCAGAACACTATTATTAAGGGAAAGGAAAGAGAGAAAATAAGTAAAGGAAGTCATATAAATTAGAGATGGAGAACTGATGGAAGAAATTATTTAAAGAAAACCATCCGTCTTTGGTTACTGTGTGGCTGGTTTTGGTGGTATGTTTGCAAGTTTGACCTATCATATCTTAAAAGAAAAAAAAAAGCAGGTAGTCAATTACAATGGAGATGAAAGGAAAGCTACATATAATTTAAAAATTTAAAAGATGTTTTAAAAATAGATGTAAAGAATTCAAGAAATTTCTGCAACTCTGTAGAAGAGATCCCCCTTGGTAAACCACATGCCTTTCTGTGAAAAGGGGGGCGAGGGGTGCTTTGGATGAAGCATAGGCATTTTCCTCATTTAAATTTAAAAGGTGTTTAAGCCGGCCACAACCTGAATGTTTTAAACATGCCCAGGATGTAAAAGGTACCCCAAAACGACTTATGAGTCATGTTTGTAATATCTATAACTTAGCACATGTTAAAAACAACCATGCTCTGAGGACTTTTAAAAATATTAAAATATAGGAGTATTGTGTAAAAGTGTTGTTTTACTATCTGTTTCCACTTACATAATTTTATTTCTGTCAATATTGATATTTAAGCTATCAACTATTGACTTTTTATATCATGGCGAAAATGGCACAGGAAGCTCAGAAAGTAATTTTATGAAGCTTTCTAGCACCCTGCATTTTCTTAAACTATCAGGGGAAATAAGGGTAAAATTAAAAATATTTTGGCACCTGGTTTTAATTTCCACCTAAAAACCGAGGCCAAAGTGGCAGTGGACGCATTCCAGTCAGATTATTTACTTCACAGATAGTTTAGGCCATTTATTTGAGTTTTCGGGGAGGTGCATGGGGATTTTTGAAAATCCCACACCTCCAAGCCCACAGGTGGACCTGCTTCCTGAAAACCTGGTCGGTCTCGGTGTGACAGGATCGCACCCCAGCTGCAGGCCACTCTGAGCAGTAATCTGCAGGAGATAAGGCCCACACATGTGCTTGCAGAAAGGTTCCTGTCAGCCGTAGCAGGCGTCTGGGACATCCAGGGTGGCAGCTAGTGGCCAGGGTGGGCAGCGCCGGAGCCAGCGGCACTGGCAGGGACAGACCGTCCACATGGCAGGGGGAGAGCTGGCCTTGAGGCCACAGCAAGTGGCAGTGCAGTAAGGAGAGCAATGTCGACCCACAAAACCTCTACATGGCGTTAGGAAAAAAGAGAAATACCAAGTGTGGATTTTTAACCCAAAGGTGACGATAGTTCCTACACCAAAAACAAAAACCATAAGTTGTTGCAATCATGTCAGTGGAAGGAATTTTGAGACCACTGGAAGCATTTCAACAGGAATAAAAAAGAAATGGGTGAATCTGGCAAGTATGTGTGGCATGTGAAGAGTTAACTTCTTTTCCCCAGCTAGGGTTCTTCAAACATCCTACCATGTGGTCCCCCCATGGACACGGAATAAATCAGAAAGAGCTGTCTGGGCTGAAATACACAGCATTCGGCTTTCCAATATGAAATTTTGAAGCCTGAGTCCTTATACATATGATAATATTGAACAAATTCTTATAAAAATCTGCCCTACACCTCTTTTCTCATTTTAAACCCTTGAATCTTAAAGTTGGCTATAGATGGAGCTTTAGGGAATAACCCTCAGAAAGGGTAAATAACCTGATAAAGAGGCAGAACTTGAATCCAAGTTTCTCAGGAAACTTGGGGTTTTATAGATGTATATAAAAAGAGGGATATATGAAATTGAATATTTGATTAAAATGAAATAAATAATATAATTAATTCAACCTTGTCCTGATTGATATCCATAGTCAACATTTTAAATTTGAGTGTTGTGTTGTTTTTTTGTTAGTAAAAAGTGTGAGCTTTTCGAGAAAACTGGTTTCATTAGTTAAACTTTATTTTAGCGAAGCTGAAAGCTTTCGGGATGCTTTTTGGTGGTTAGTACTGTTTTTTATTGCGATTATTTGGTTTTCATTTTCATAATGTTTTTATCTAGATAAATTCCCATCTCTTATTTGTTAGATTTGTTTCTGAATGACTTTGGGCCCATATAAAAATTACAATAGCATTTAAAATTCATCTGTCACCATTAAGAACATTTCAATAATAGGCTTTAAAAAATGACAAGTGAGAAGGGAAAAAAGGCAGGTTTACAGCCACATCACAAACAGTGGTAGAATTTTGACCTATAAATGCCTTTGTGGTTAAACCCTGGGCGATTCCCATCATCATATATGAGCAGATAGATGGATGGCTGCACCAAGCTTAGAATCAATAGAGAGGAAATCAGGCCTCATTCTATGTGGTTTACGTTTTACTCTTTGATCCTTCTGCCCCTCATCACTGAGTCAGATCACTCTCAGCCTGCTGGACTCCATCCCAAAGACAAGTCATTACGCAAGTTGAGGATACTATTAATAGCAAGTTTATTGGGCATATGCTATTCGAGCACTGTGCTAATCGTTTATCCTTCGTGCACGTAACCCTCACGACTCTAAAGGCTCATGTCTTCATTTCCAGGATTTTATGGTGCATTTATTTCACATTCTAACATCTTTGAGATTAGGATGCATCTTACAAACAATGACAAGTCACAGAATTGTGCCTTTCTTAGTTGTGTATAGGTCAAGGGTACATCTTACAATTGATGGTGTCTTAGAACTGACGACCTGTAGTACTTGCGTCATTTTGCAGAGTTTCAAGTTAGGGTTAGAAAGCTTGGGAAACTTGTCCAGGTCACATGACGCCAGGTCACATGACGACGCAAGCTCCTCTATCTCCCCAAGCCCTCAGTCTCCACAGCGCCTTTCTGGGGATTTCTCACAGAATCATAAGCCCTCCCCCAGGAACGAAGGTTCATACCATCTGTGTTTCAATTTCCCACTGAATTATATGAAAATCAGTAAAATAAAAACCAGGATTAGAAAAGGCCTGCTGGGGAAGTTATGGGACACACCTAGTGCAATCTCCCAGCCCTCACCTCCCCCTCCTTCTCTGTGGTGTGGAGATGTTTCAGTGGGTGTCCATTCCAGTGGGTGGGGGGCCGAGGATGAAAAGACCTGACAATACCTTAAACCCCAAAACCCATAACAAGCCGCCCTGGCTGCGTACCAGCACAGAACTCTGTCAGTGGCAGGGCCCCTCCTCCTGAGTTATATTAATACCCTGCCCTCAGACAGGACAGGTGTCTCTCCCCTCTGGCACCAAATGGGTCATGTGTGTGACCTGAGCAATTTGGCCTCTGCTGGGAACCAGCCATGATGCAATCTCTTTCCTGATCTTTTGGACCCTTTGTTCTGTATCAAAGCAGTGATTTGCTGAAAGTCTTTGTTGTGTCTGAGCTTGTGTTCCCATGACACAGCGTGTAGCACCTTGCTCCACGTGTTTAAACCTTGGAGATCTTGGAGACCTCATCATACCAATACATGATGAAGTTTGCCATTCTTTCTGTTTGTTTTACAGCTGGGTGTTCTTTCTTTAACTAGATGCATCCGAGCATATTTAATAGGCCTCACCTATGAATAACCTTGAATATACGTCACCTTACTAATAAGAGTATTTTTATAGGGTGAATTGTAACAATGGAAACTGCTGAATTGAACTATATATATACAGTCAGAACTATTACAGATTGTGGTGGTTAATTCATATGCCAGACTTGTGTAGGTTATGGTTTCCAGTTGTTTGGTCAAGGAAGCATTGGCCTGACTGTTACTATAAGAGTATTTTGGTAGATGGTTTAGGACCTATCGTCAGTTGATTGCATCTACAACTCAATGCAAGTACAGGCAGCAAAGGATACTGCTTTCCACAATGAAAGGAGTTTCCTCATCTAATTAATTGGAGGTCTTTGTTTTAGTTTCCTGGCTGTTAAAACAAATATATACAATAGGCTGACTTAACAGCAGGAATTTAGTGGCTCACAGTTTCAGCAGCTAGAAGGCTTGCTTCCTCCTGGGGTTAGTATCGTGGAGTTGACTTAGAGTCTTTGGGATTCCTTCGCTTTTCCATGATGCATCTTCTCCTTTCTCTGGGTTCCATTGACTTTCAGTTTCTTGATTCCCTTATGGCTTCTTTTTCCTGTGTCCAATTTCCTTTACTCATAAAAACTTCAGCCATATTGGATTAGAGCCCTTTTTCATTCAGTTTTGGTATACCTCAAATAATAACATCTTCAAAGGTCCTATTTACAAATGGGTTCACACAGGACCAGAGGTTGGGACCTGAACAAACCTTTTGAGGGAAACATGATTAGATTCCCAATCATCTTAAAGCCAGCAATGAGGACTTCAGAGAATTTCTGTCTCTTCTTCAGCCAGCCAACTTCTCTCAAGAATTCAATGTCACCTTCATCAGAGTTGCAGCATGCAGCCTGTTCTAGTTTGTTAGCTGCTGGAGTGAGATATATCGGAAATGGAATGGCTTTTACGAAGGGGGAATTTAATAACTTGTTAGTTTACAGTTCTAAAGCTGAGAAAATGTCCCAATTAAAGCAAGTCTTTTAAAATGTCCAAACTAAGGCACCAATAAGAGGTTACCTTCATTCAAGAAAGGCCAATGAAATTCAGGGTTTCTCTCTTAACTGGAAAGGCACATGGCGAACATGGCAATCTCTGCTACCTTTCTCTCCAGGCTTCTTGTTTCATGAAGCTCTCTCAGGGTATATCCCTTCTTCATCACCAGGGTCATGGGCTATGGCTGTCATCATCCTGAAGCTTTCTCCAAATGATTCTTATTTTAAAGGATTCCAGTAAACTAATCAAGACCCATCTGGAATGGGTGGAGTCACATCTCCCTCTATTCAAATTGTGGCTATTTGCGACTGGGTGAGTCATACCTCTGTGGAGACAATCTAATCAAGCTTCCAACATATAGTACTGAATAGGGTTTAAGAGAAATTGCTGACTCCACATGATGGATCAAGATTAAAGCATAGCTTTTCTAGGGTACACAAATCCTTTCAAACCAACACACAGCCTGTCCTATGGAATTGGAATTTACCAATCTCCGAAAGTTGCATAAGCCAATCCCTATACCATATATATATATATAAATGTATATATATATACCATATATAAAAATGTATATATACCATATATATAAATGTATAAATATATATATAAATATATATACCATATATATATATATATAAAACAGAAAAACCTCCAGGGTTTCTCTGGAGAACCCTGACTAACACAGATAAGTATCAAACAACCAAAGACGTTGAGAGGTTGTACTGGTTTTGATCTTTAAGGAATGCCTTGGGACTTTAGTTAAAATATCAGACAATAACAATATCAGAATGATATCTAGTAGTAATAGGATTACCTGACTTTTAGTTTATTTGCTGTTTTCAGGTCATTCATATATTGATGTTTTCCTTTGTAGACATGAACAAAGGTGTCTCTTAAGTACAAAAGCAGAATGAAGTCCAGGGAGTAGGTAAAAGTATCTTAATAATAGTTTAATCTTAAAGAAATGTAATTTTTAGATAGAAATTTCGATTCTATTCCACCTCTGTCTTCTCTCTTCTTGATCATTTTGGCCACTGATGTTCAAAGCCAATCTGTCTTCAATATACTTACTAAACTCTGTAGGATTTGGATACTCTTTGCATGCTTTTATAAGCTGGAATTAGAGATGGCAACACAATGCAGCCTCTTGCTGGGGAAACCACAAACTTCTAAAGGGCATCCTGCCTGGACATCACTTCATAAAGAATAGGCTCTGTCCCCTGGGCGCCTTGAAGACTGCCCGCATGGCTGCTTGCATCATGTGACCTTTAGCAGTAAACTTAAATTTAAACCAGAGACCAAACAGGGTATTTTGTCTCTTAACAATTGAAATCTTTCCAATTTCTGTGCAAGCTCTCTTTCCATTATGCTCCCCATCCCAGTTTGTCATCTCAGCACTCCTAGTTTGAAACCCAGGTGAAAAGGGCCAACTTACCCCAGGAGCCATTCAAAATAGGTCTAGTGACCCAAACAATCACATTTTCTGCTTTGAAGAAATACAGGAAAGGAAAGAATATTGGTTAGTCTTTGTCTCAAATTCTACCTAATATGCAGGGGTCATGGAAATCTGCCTGGTTTACCTTGCAGTGGCTGTTCAATGAAGTGAGAGAGCCTCACATGAAGACTGTTTTGTGTTGTGTAGTGAAAATGTTAGTTAACTTCATAAACTGCCTAGTAGGGGTGGCAGCGGAAAGTGAACAGTTCATTGCTGTCTTTGGTTATTCTGGCACAAGACAATTTCTTCTTCAAGAGGAACCAGCCACCGAAGTTTATTCAGCAACAATCCTGTACCTCAACACTTCATGACTCATTGAGGAGTGAAGTTAGAAGATGAATTTCCAGCCTTCTTTTCCCAGCACACTGCTTCCTTTCTTGACAAGCCAAGAAAGACCCCCTTCAAGGAGACAGTTAATCTGTAAGTAATAGGGCAGCAAAATAGTAGAAAGACCAATTAGTTTTAAATAAAGGGATGACACTGTGTGCTGGCACATTGGTTAGCCAGCATTTTATTAGCCAGATCTTGCGGCAACTTTGGCTTTTGGGAGGATGGGAGCGAGGGTCAGCCTAGGCCGTGAGTCCCACGAGTGATGGAGGAACCAGGGAACAAAGTGGCCTAAAACCGATGGAGCCAAAATAAAGGCTGAAGCCCATCATCTCTAATCAGTGCTGAGCCAAGCAGAGGAAGACGGAAGGGATCATGAACACGGTCATGGGAACCTTTGTTAACGGCAAACAGGCGCTCTGAAAAACAATGGAAGTGAAAATAGTGGGAAAGCACAAACAAGTAGGAGATGATGGATCTGAAACACTTTAACGACTGCTCAAGGAATAATAGAAGGAAGTGGCTATGATTTAAGCAGGTGGTGAGACTAGTGCTAGGTGGCCCTTTGTGAGTAGCTAAAAGCATAAGGAATAATGTTCAGATGAGACTGAGACAGAAAGTTATATTTTTAAAAAGTGAGCAATGAACTAAGTAGTTTATGAACTTTTAAAGGAGAAAAGTAGTAAATGGAAATAGATTGGGCCTTACTCTGACCCAGATCTGAGCATGGCACAGATGGGTGTCTATTCACCACGTGGATCATGCCACAGTCTCCCTGGAGTCCTTGGTGTCAGGAGGGACTTGCAGCATGTTAGGTCAGAAACACACATGCGCGCGCGCACACACACACACAAACCACAAGTAAATCACAAGGGAGGCTGCGGGTCCAAAGGAAAGGTGACATGCAATGGTTACCCAGGAGAAGAAATGTTTTGCCACCCCATACAGTGTGGCTTGACTTTTCTTGTTCTTCTGGGCAAGGAAGAGGGGAGGCTGGGTTTTCGGTCGTATCCTTTTTCTCATGGGGAATATATGGGTCCATGCGGTTCCGGCTTACTTTCCCATATAAGAGAGGCTGACGCTGAGTCATTCAAAACCACATGTGGTTTCACTTCCACTGACATCTGGAAAACAAGAGCTCAGATACCTCGTAGAGAGGTCCTGGTGAATACAGGAATGAGTAGACTATGCTCTCTGGGAGACTGGTAGGGAAAGATATCGTCAGAGCTTGATGTGGCTAGACTTTCGTGACGAACTAGAATAAAGTTTCTTTTGCTTTACTGCCTGTTGGTGGTTGAATCGTGTCTCCCGCAAAAGGCACGTTCAGGCCCCAAGCCCTGGTCCTGTGGGTGTGAGCCCATTTGTAAACAGGACTTTGAAGATGTTGTTAATTGAGGTGAACCCAGATTGAATGAGGGTGGGCTTTAATCCATATGGCTGAAGTCCTTATGTAAAGGAAATTGGACATGGAGGAGAAGCCACAGGGTAAGCAAGAAACTGGAACCTGGTGGAACCCAGAGAAAGGAGAAGACACCACCATGAGCATCTTGCGGTGCCCGGAAAGCCAAGGAGCCCCGAAGATTGCCTGTCAGCTAGAAGGCACCAACCCCAGGAGGAATAGGCCCTCTGGCTTCAGAAACTCTGAGCCAATACATTCCTGACATTGTATGGTACTTGTTTAAGCAGCTGGGAAACTAAAACACTCTCTGTCTTAGTTTCCTAAGGTGCCATAACAATCACCATAAACTTGAAAGAACAGAAATTTATTGTCTTGCCATTCTGGAGGCTAGATTACCAAAGTCAAAACGTTGGCCAAACCATACTTCTTCTGGAGTGTGTCAGATTGCTGACAGTCAGGACAGCACAGCTCAGCCTTCCTCCTTCACATGGCCTTCTCCCTGTAGGTGCCCAAATTTCCTCTTCTTTTAAAGACATCAGTCATATTGGATTAGGACCTACCCTAAAACAGTTTGGCCAAATCTTCACTGATAACACCTACAAAGATCTCATTTCCAAATAGGCTCACATTCATGGAACTGGGGTTAAGACTTTGGAGAGACATTTCAATCCATGAAACCCTTCTTCTCAAATCGCCTAGGAGAGGAGAGGTAGGAACCGAGAAAAATCATAAAGGAGGGCAGAAAGAACTAATGGAGGGATTGCAATAATTTAAATAAAATCACAGCCCCCCCAAAAGAACTGAAATTTCTTTCCAGTTCCTTTAGCCTTTCACCTTGTGTTTCAACACTGAGTGAAATCTAATTAATAGTTTACATTTGAAGAATTTAAAAATAACTTTATATATTACTGCAATTACTAAGGCATAATAGTTCATGTTTAATTTTTACATGATCTATTAACATAATGTTAACCTGGTCACATTTACACAAATAAAGATAGAGGTGGCAATAAAGAAAGTATATTCTTGCTATAACAGAACTTTATGATCAATTCCTCCCCTCCCCAAAACTGGCACTGAGAATGCGATAGCCAAATAGAAAGATGAAGCAGTAAGCACACCCTCCCCCTTCCAAACACATACCCTGTTCCCTAACGTATAATCCCCCCAGCCAAGGGATCCCACATTTTTCATTAATACATTACAAAAACATATGGTTAAGAAAAGAAAAAGAACATAAGAAATGAGAAGAGCTATGGAATTCAAAGAAAACACATTCCGTAGTTCATACCCACATCTAACTGCCTAAGAAATTTCAATGAAAATCAGATGTGACTTTCAACATGTATTTTCCTTAGATAAAATATAAGTAAAACACAAGGACTTCTCTCTGTGGTGGGAACAAAACTTTCCCTCCTGCACTTGCTCAAATTCTGGAATTTCTGCTTCCTACAATGGGTATACATGCCAGGAATTTTAATTAAGATTTGGGCAGTTCAGTCATATCAGGGCGGCCCGAGGTCACAGGAAGCACTTTCCAAGAAACCAGGACACATCCCAGTGCAAAATTGACTCCCTGCAGATATCAAAGTCTCCTAAATGGTAGTGCCCCAGGAAGTGCTATGAGCTGTGGGTGTGGTCAACACTAGAGCTATTGCTAAATGCCTCAATTAAGGAAATTCTTTCCAGAAGAGGCGGTGGAGGACAGGACATTTGATTAATTTAATTTTATGATTGTGTGTTTACCCAGAGACACTTTATTCAACCCTTGCTTTTGAAGTTCTAAAAACGTGTTAGTCTTTTTCACCTGATAGACATACAAAATGTATGATTTGGGGGGCACAGAGAGGACTCTGTGATAGCACAAGAATGCTAGACCTGAGCGGTGCAATGGTGGCTCGGTGGCAGAATTCTCACCTGCCACGCCAGAGACCTGGGTTCGGTTCCCAGAGCCTACCCATGCCAAAAAAAAAAAAAAAAAAAAAGAATGTTCGACCTGAAATCCAAGGTAACTTGTCAGGCTGTCATCTTGAGCAAGATACCTAGTTTTCTCACTTGAAAACAGACAGTAGCACTGTTTGCCCTATCTATTTTATAGGATTATTTTGAAGTCTAACATGGCCTCATACTTGAAAATTATAGAGAACTATATAAATTCATATTCCCAAATTCTGAAAATGAATTCTTACTGCTCAGGAGGTATGGATATGTTTATAGAAGAAAAGAGAGGATAGATTCTTGGTCTAAACTTTTACCAACCTCAAGATATAAATTAAAAGTTGTTTTTAAGAGAAAAGAAAAATCCCTGATAGCTTTTTTCCTTTAAGAATTTGTTTCTTTTTTCCTAGAAGCAAAATTCAGAGAAAAGTAACCCAGTATTCATCTTTCTGTAACACAATGGAAAACATGCTCAGAAAGGTCCTGCCTTTCTCAGAAAGACATGAGACATGCACAAAAGGTGAAAAGGAGGCAAGGAAGCGGGAAAGACAGGGAATGAAAGGAAAGGAAAGGAAGGGAGGAGAGGAAAAATAAGAAGGAATGAAGGCCAAAGGAAGACACAAGAAATGAATATCAAACTTTAAAGAGTGACTTGCTTTTCTCTTTAGACAGCAAGTCCCTTACAGTTTTAAAGCAAATCTAAAATGATTTCATTAGTTGAAAGAACAAAGATGTGTTACACAATCTGTAATCTTTTCCCAAACTGTTTTAGTTTTTCATATTTAGAGACTGCAGGTTTGTGTGAAATATGAGTAAGGAAGAAAAATATTTTTTCTACCCTATTTTGTGGAGGAAGGGGGGAAAACAGTTCTTGAAAATACTTTCCCCAACTTTTCTAATTTCATTTCTGTTGTGTTTCCATGAAGCTTAGCCCAGTGTCATGGCTTTCACGCCTTCTCAGAGAACACATGTTGCGCAATTATGTTTTGTGAGTGTCGGGCAGTTTCCTCACTTGCAGAGTACCTCAAATTCATTCAATAACACAACATTGATATGAAGCTAAAACATAAGCATGTTATTATATGGTTTACAATTAACTTGACCTTTTTCAGTCTCAAGAGCCCAAACTTTCCTTTTGGAAATGGATAAGGCTTGTAGCCTCTTGTTCTGAATTTATTGAAAGTGATGACATTGTTTTATTTTATAACCCATATAAAAAACAATTGTTGTTAGAAAATTGCTTCATCGTTTTTATTACTTTAGAAATTCTACATTATTAAGTTACTGAAAATGTGACTTGGTCCTGCTTAGTGTAGTTTGAGAAATCAATGGTTTACTAATCAGAAGGTACAGGACAGAGATAATGCTAAGGTAGGCATGGTGAGAGTCCAGACAGAGCCAAAACCAGGGGATAAACATAGCAATGAAGAAGCTATGATCAGAGTGTTGGGTTTATTTTGTGACCGGGAGGTTGGGTATTAGGGGTCAGCCAAAGTTGATTACTAGGTGCCAAGCAGAGGAAGTGCCAGAGGCGTGGCTGGGAGATGGAGTGGAGAATCTGCAACCTGTAAGGCGCACCCAGGAAAATGAAAGCAAGAGCCTAGGAAGTAGCATGGGGTGAGCTAACCAAGTCATATGGCTCTTCAGTGGGCGGGACTTTAAGGACTGTGGCATATATTTATGGCATTATCTGAAAGGGCACTGCCCATCACCTGTCTGCTAGCATAATGAATTATAGTTGGGGAGAAAGTAAACATTTTTTCCAAAGAATTCTGAATTTAAAATAAATCTCTGTCTATCACCAGTGGGTGCATTGAGTTCAGTGACTATACTGGCATTAGTTATCTATTGCTCTGTAACAAATCAGCCTGAGCTTGGCAATGTAAAACTACAAACATTCATTGCATGATAGTTTCTATGTACAAGGATTGTGGGTGCAGCTTAGTTGGGTGTCTCTGGCTCAGCATCTGTCAAGCTGGGGCTACAGGCATCTCCAGTAGGAGAGCAGAATCACTCCACTTCCATCCTTGCTGCTGGTGGAGGACACCAGTTCCTCGCCCTGTGGGCCTCTCAGAGGGCAATGGTCATGATGGCAACCAGGCTATGCTCAGAAGAAGGGAGCTAGAGACTGAGAGAGAGAGAGGAAGAAAATGGACCACACACCAGATGCAGTCCTTGTGACCTAATCTTGAAGTGACAGCCAATGGCTTTTGCCCCAGTCAGTGTGTTGGAAGTGAGTTATTATATCTAGCCCACCTTAAGCAGAGGGGCATGAACCTTAAGAAACAAGGATCACTGAGAATTGTCTTAGAGACTGCCTGCCACAGTACTACACCAAGAAACCCATAGCATTAGATATTTTAGAACAGAACAGACAACAACTGGTCATGTAATAAATAGTTATTCACCTGCCTGAAGGTGGATAACTGATCTCAAGGTTCCCTATGGTTGTATTCTCTTTAATGACATGGGTTCTTTCTATTTTCTGAGTCAAATCTGTCTTACACACAATAGTAGCTTAAGCATCAGCTCCTCTGTTGTCATATAGGGGCCAAAGTGTGGCTAAACTTCAGTGGATGTGGTGGGTTAAATGGTGGCCCCCCAAAAGATATGTCCATACCCTAAACCCATAAAAATGTGAATGTGATCTTGTCTCGAAATAGGCACTTTGTCGGAATAATTAAGTTAAGGATTTTGAGATTATGCTGGATTATCCACATGGGCCCTAAAATCAATAACAAGTGTCCTTATGAAAGACACACAGAGAAGAGACACACAAGGAGAAGGAGGAGGAGGCCATGAGGAGATGGGGCAGAGGTTGGATTTATGCAGCCACAGGCCCAGGAACACTTGGGATGACGAGAAGCTGGAAGAGGCAAGAAAGGATTCTCCCTAGAGCCTTTGTTGGCTGGCACCTTGATTTCAGGTTTCTGGCCTCCAGAACTGTGAGAGAATAAATTTCTGATGTTGTAAACCTCTCAATTTGTGGTAATTTGTTATAGCAACCACAGAAAACTAATACAGTGATTAAGACTGCCAGGGTTTAAATCTCAGCTGTGACTTACTGGCTGCTTGGTGCTATGTGCAGTTTTCTCATCTCAAAATGGGGATAATGGTTTTACCTACCTCGTG
The DNA here is from genome assembly GCA_004026745.1 of Myrmecophaga tridactyla. Taxonomy (NCBI): domain Eukaryota; kingdom Metazoa; phylum Chordata; class Mammalia; order Pilosa; family Myrmecophagidae; genus Myrmecophaga; species Myrmecophaga tridactyla. The sequence goes on from PVIY010008036.1 coordinate 14,706, forward strand.
GGGTTCTTGTAAGGATTAAATGAATTAAGCGCTTAGGACAGTACCAAGTATACTTTATATGGGCTATAAAAGTTAGCCAATTAAAGAAAGTAAACTAGGTCTCTATTAACAGTTTTTTTGGAAAAGGTAGTTAATTTTTTTCACATGATGTCCTGTATGTCAGCCACATAGACGCTTCTCTTCCCTGACTTCCTAAATTAAACCTTCATTGGATCAGTCAGAACTCTCAAACACCTAAGTACAGTGGCAAGATATTGTATGTGAGTAGAGAGCCAGCCAAGGAGGAGGGGATTTCAATCCATATCATCATATTCCGGGGCTATATCTCACTCTTCATCGATTTATAATACCATATTTCAGAAATCATATCTGAAGTATTAATCTTTTCACTCTCTGTAGAACATCTAGAATTATTAAAAATCATTCTTATTTGGAAAAATTAGAGAATGAGATAACTTTAAAAAAGAAAAAAAAGAAATACACTGATAATCCCAATATCCCTTATTAGTTGATTTTTAGAACTTTTCATTTTTTTATTTACAGAAAAGTTAAAAAAAAAAAAAAAAGAAGAAGAAGAGAAAGAAAAAAGTAAAGAAAGTATCCTGATATCCCAACATCCATAGGCAATCATTTCTAACATACTTGAGTCTATCCTTCTGGGCATTTTATGTGTATAAAAAATTTAATGGTGATGTGCACACTAGTTTGTAATCTGTCCTTTTTTTTTTTTTAAACTCAAAAACACATTGTTAGCAAGTTGATTTACTATAAGTAGAAGTAAAGTGATTCAGAAAAAAAATTTTACAATTTTAAATCAAAGAAAATCAGTCAGTTCAGAGAGAACAGGATGACGTGAAGAACAATAAAATTGGGAAAAGAAAGATTGGAGAAGCAAAGGAGCAAGTTCATCGGCCTTCAAAACCCAGACGTGTTTCCCCACATTCCCCCGGAACAGGCAGGTGTCTGCAGCAGCTCACTCCTGACTCCAGGCCCAAGAGATACAGCCAGCCCAGAGATCAGGGAGAGCCTTTCCCGGGGGGTACAAGTGCAACTCTCATGGCCATGCTGTCTGTGTACAAGGGAGTCCTTATGAGTACATTCTGTGAACACCCAACATATACACCTTCAGAGCTCATCTCCCTAAAGACCCCATATATATGCCCTTGGGACCAAATTGAAAGGGCCAGTACCCAAAAAAGTTCCTTTTTCCTTCTAAAAACATCACCCTTGAATCTAAATCTATATAATCAGCTGATATGAAATATTATCTAATATGAATGAAGACACCAGTTTAATTCTGACCCGTGCTAAAATTTGACTATAATAATGTGTTTTCTATATTTTTACTTAAAAAGAACTAAGCCGACATCCACATGTTAAATGCTTGCTAGACACAAGACCCAGCACTGGGTAGAATGGAAAAGAACAAAGCAGTTCCAGCAACTGGAAACACAATTTGAAGCAAGTTTTAAATTAAAAGAATCTAGAAATAGGTAGCTTATAGGGCAGAGGGAAAAATAAAACAAAATTCTTTTTAAAATGCAGTTGTAATCCCATGTAAAACAATGGTATCATTTTATCTCAAAACACCCTAATTCTTCACACTGGCCACATAAACCCCCATTCCAGCTTCCATACACTGCCCCTTCTAAGCACTTCCCCACTGGGTACAGCCATTAACCATTGGTCTGAATCAGTCCCATGAATATAACAATTCTGTTAGGGTAGACGCCCCAGGAGCCAGTCTTAGATCACTACCTGCAGCTTCTACTGACAGAAAGATGCCAAACACAAAGACTCCCAGGAATTTATTTACACAATGGCAAAAGTTACCAGAATTCCTACCGTAGGTCAGCTGCTGATCTGAGACATCAGCGCCTCAGATAAGCATGATTCAAAGTACTTAATAGAGATTTGGGGAGGGTCTCTTTGTTGCTAAAACAGACATCCTACTTGACATGGAAGAATCTTCAGTGAAAAAGCCACAGTCCTTGTCCTTGTGAATCTTACATTTTAGTGAAGGAAACATAAACAAAATAAACACACAGTTTGCGAAATATGTCAGGAGGTGGTAGATGTTAAGAAAAAAGTAAAGCTATGTAACAAAGTGGAGAGTGAAAGAGGATGCTATTTAGATAGGGTTAGCCTCGCTGTGGAGTAATATTTGTCCCTTTAGGTGGATTACAATCTAATAAGAAATAATACATATACATAAGTAGCTAAGATCAAAAGCAGTTAGTGATATGCTTGTATCAGAGACACACTATAATGTAGTGATAATTCAGAGAAGTGACATTACTATCAACTGAAGTAAACAGTAAAATTTTATTAATAAAGTGACATTTGATTCACCTAACTTCCTTGATAGAATAGAGTTTATGGAAAGATTTTTTTCATTAGGAATGTGATCTATTCAATTGATAGGGCTTTTTAAGTTTTTCTGTTTCTTCCAGTGTCAGTTTTGGTAATTTTTGTCCCTCAATGACTGTCCATTTCATTCGGGTTGTTGAATAAATTGACATAAAATTGTTTATAATATTCTCTCATTATTGTTTTAATGACTGTAATATATGTAATATTATTTCATTCATCCTTGAACCTAGTAATTTTTATTTTTTTCTATTTTCTTGATCAATCTATCTACTTTACCAATTTCATTAATCATTACTAGGGAAAGCTTTTGGTGCCAGTGATTTTCTCTCTTTGTTGTCTGTTTATTATTTCACTGCTTTCCACTCTTTATTTTTTCCTTCTTTATGCTTCTTTTCAAATTTTTTCTTTTTTTTTTTTTTATAGCTTCTTAAGGTAGAAACTAAGAGCACTGATTTTTTTTTTTTTTAGGTGCATAGTCCTGGAATCGAACCTGGGTCTCCTGCATGAAAGGTGAACATTCTACCACTGAACCACCTTTGCACCCTAAGAGCATTGATTTTAAACCTTTCTTTTCTTTATTTTTTCCTAAACTAGGCATTTAGAGCTATAAATTTTCCCATAATCAGTGCTCACACAATTTGATATGTTGTATTTTTATTATCATTCAGTTCCAAATATTTGTTAATTTCCTTTGGAATTTCCTCTTTGATCTACAGATGGTTTAGAACTTTGTTGTTTAATTTCCAAACATTTGAGGATTTTCTGTATATTTATTTCTGTCTTTGACTTCTAAAATAGTGTCATTGCGTTCAGAGAGCGTATTATATTCTTATAATTTTTTTATATTTATTGAGATTTACTTTATAGGCTTAGCATATCTTTTCTTTGTGAAAGTCCCATTTCTGTGAATGTCCCATGTACACATATAAAGAATATTGATTCTACTGTTGTCAGATGTAGTATTATACAAATGTCAATTAGATTGAGTTATTTGATAGTGTTTTTCAAATCTTCTTTATTCTTACTGATTGTATGCCAAACATTCTATCATTTCCTGAGAAAGAAGTTCTGAAATCTTCAATTACAATTGTAGATTTGTCTATTTTCCCTTCAGTTGTATCAGTCTGTTCTTCATATATTTTGAAGTCCTGTTATTAGATGCAAACCTATTTATGACTGATGTCTCCTCTTGATGAGTGATTCTTTTATACAAATGTCTCTCTTACCTTTGTCAGTTCTTTTGTTCTGAATTCTATTTTGCTTGATCTTAATATAAGCACAACTTCTTTATAATTAGTATTTGCCTGAAATTTATTTTACTATCCTTTGATTTTAACCTATTGGTATCTTTACACTTAATGTATCTCACTTTTAAGCAGCTTGTTTTTTTAATGCAGTCTAGTGAACTTTATCTTTCATTAGAGAGCTTAGTCCACTTAGATGTAATGTAATTATGATTAGTTATATGCCATCTTGCTGTTTGTTTTCTGTTTGTTCCATTTCATCTGTAGCCCTTTTCCTCCTTTTCTGCCTTCTTTGGGTTATTTGAGTATTTTTAGTATTCATTTCATCTCCTCTACTGACTTAGCTTCGTATTTTTTGTTTTTGTTTTTTCAGTAGATTCCTTAGGGCTGTTCTAGTTTGCAAAAGCTGCTGGAATGCGATATCCCAGAAATGGAATGGCTTTTTAAAAAATTCATTCATTCATTCATTTCTTTTGCATGGTGTTCTAGTTTGCTAGCTGCCGGAATGCAATATACCAGAAATAAAATGGCTTTTAAAAGGGGGAATTTAATAAGTTGCTAGTTTACAGTTTTAAGGCTGAGAAAATGTCCCAATTAAAACAAGTCTATAGAAATGTCCAATTGCATCCAGAGAAAGATACCTTGGTTCAAGAAGGCCAATGACTTTCAACATTTCTCTCTCAGCTGGAAGGGCACATGGCATACACGGTGGCATCTGCTGGCTTTCTCGTGGATCTGCCTAAAGGGACTTTCTCCAAAATGTTTCCTCTTTAAAGGATTCCAGTAAGCAACTCCACCTTCAATGGGTGGAGGCACACCTCCATGGAAATCATCTAATTAAAAGTTACCACCCACAGGGCGGGCCACGGTGGCTCAGCAGGTAAGAATGCTTGCCTGCCATGCCTGAGGACCCGGGTTCGATTTCCGGTGCCTGCCCATGTTAAAAAAAAAAAAAAGAAAAAGTTACCACCCACAATTGGGTGGGCCACATCTCCATGGAAACAATAAAAAGATTTCACCCAGAAACATTGAATGAGGATCTAAGGATATGGTTTTTCTGGGGTACACAACAGATACAAACCAGCACAAGGGCTTACAACATATATCTTTAATATAATAGAGTCTACCCCTTAATATTATACTACTCAATGGACATTGAAAAAATCTTACAGTAGTATACTTACATTACCCCCTGCCATCCTTTGTACTATTGTTTCAATATGCTATAAACCCCATGGTAGTTTATTTCTGTTTTAGAGTCAATTAACTTTTGAAGAAATTATGATATAAAACAATAGTTTCTTCTCAAATAGTTAATCTGCTGTTAAGTGCAGACAGTAAATTTCTCATTTCTGAAATTGTATTTTTCTGCTCTAGAATTCCCATTTTGTTCTTATAACTGTTTTGTATGAAGAGTCTCTCTCCATTCCATGACAATGTTCAGATTTTCCTTTAAATTGTCTAACATTTTTATAATATCTCTTTGGAAGTTATTGTCTATTAATTACATTTTCTCTGTCATTTCTTGGTCTAATTCTATTGACTGATTTTACTTTTAGTTATGGATCATATTTTCTTGCTTCTCTGAATCACTACTAGATTTTTTATTACATGCTGGGTTCTGTGGATGCTACATTGCTGAGTGTCTGGATTTTGCTTTCTTCCTTATTAGAGTGTTAAGTTTTATTTCAGCAGGCTGAACATTTACTTGTGGCTCAGTTTTATCTTTTTAGAGACCTGTTTTTAAGCTTCATTAGGGCTGCAGTATCATTTACTCTAGGGCTAGATTGACTCTAACCCTAAAGCATGGCACTCCTGGGTCTCTACTGAATGTCTGGGGTAAAGAATATTTATTCTACTGATGTCAAATGTATTATTCTACAAATGTCAATTAGGTTGAGTTATTTCTTAGGGTTTTTCAAATCTTCTTTATGCTCACTGATTGTATGCTAAATATCCTATCATTTCTCACTGTCATTCTATCATTTGTTGTCCCTCTCAGTGTTTGCAGCACGGTGCTACCTATTGTAAAACATCTGAAATAGTTATTTCTTGTAATTTTGTCTGGTTGCATAGTTGTTTATATCTAGAGAATGATTTTAGTGCTAGTCACAACATGATAACTAGAAGCAAAAGTCTGAAAGAGTGGATTTTAAGTAGAAATAACTGAGTGTTCTAAGAATATTGAGTTCCCAATTTGAATGATCATTTTCATTCTTTCTTTTTTGTTGTTTTTGCCTTTGGTGCTGGGGAGCTATTGATGATTTTAAAACAGGGTTGTGACTTAAAGATGTGATTTAGAAAGTTTTGACTAATCACTGCAACAAGATTACATTGAAATGATGGGGGAAAGGAAGGCTAGCTGAACTATGAGGATGCTATTTCAATTTTACGGGTGAGAAATAACAAACACCAGTACTAAAATGGAAGCACAGAGAGGGGAGAATAGAAAGGTAGATTCTAGAGACATAGATGAGATAAAAATGACCCAGCCTGGAGAAGCTTAGGGCATGAATTCCAACCAAAAATAGGTAAATACAGAAAAAGGCTGAGGATGTGTAATTCTTTTTATCTAGAAGAAAATGAAGTATCAAAGGAAGACTGAAAGTTTTCTAAAGCTGAAAAATACAATTTCAGAAATGAGAACTTACTGGCTGCACTTAGCAGATTAGATATTAGAGAAGAAATAGTTTCCTCATACCATAATTTCTTCAAAAATTAACTGAAGAAACTACCATGAAGTTTATAACATGTAGAACTAAAGGATCTCATTCTGAATAATTTCTGAATAAATTAAACAATTGTTCATTGGCTTAGACTGAAGTAGAAAGGGGGCTAAAAATAAAAGGAAAATAAGAATGAATTTTTCTTATCTCTGACTAGATTTCCTTCTGAATGTGGAAGCAATTGATTATTTATTTGAAGAAAAAAAAAAGCAAAAGAGGCACCTTTGCCTAATCCTTATAGAACCAAAGACGCAGAAGACCTCACAGTAACAGAACTGGGAAAATCCTACACATAATCAGACCTTCACTATGATTTTCATATTTCTGGCATCTAAGCAACAGAGCCTGCTTATTTCTCTGCTGAAACATGTAGCCAGAAGTTTGAATCTTAAAAAAATCTATCCTGTTTCTGAAGGGAAAATCAAGGTAGTTTGTAAAAGAAGCCAGTGTCTGAATGGTAGAGAAATGCTAAAAGGTCACATTTTCCAAAAATCTAGTTGGAAGCCACATTCCCATCACCTGATGGCAGTATTCCTAAATTAGCAGGGGCAGTATACTCCAGTTAAATGGAATCTTAAGCTGGAAAGCACATTACACATTTCCCACCAGCCCCTTCCTTTACAGATGAGAAAGACGACCACATACCTTTTCTCGGCACAGTAAGCAATTGGCACGAGGTCACTCAGCTAGTTAGTGGCAGAATCATAATTAAAAATCACATCATCTGTAGCTGCCATTTACTAGGCATCCAGTACCTAGTGTTATGCCAAGTGCTTTAGTGTCAAAATTTACTCTGATAAGAAAATGTATCAGGAAGGTTAAGTAAATTACCAGGGTAACAAAGTAGGAAGTGGCAGGGCTGGGATTCCATTCCCAGCCTTCCTGATTCCATGACTTTTATCCAATACCCATTGCTTTTATCCAATACCCAAAAGCCTTTTTTGTCCCATTTGTACTTGCTCGTCATTTCCATTGGTCAGGTGAAAGTATGCACTGACCGTTCTATCAAGGCAGGTTGAATAGATTTGTAGGAACACAGATGACAAGACCATTAAGATAATCCACACTTTGCACATCAGCTTCTGACTCCAGGAAATCCAACACTGGTGAAGAAAATGTAGGTTTTCCTCCTCGGTGGCCCTGCACCCCTGCACTTCCTCTTTCTTGGGCTACACTGCCTTGAACAAGGACACCTCTGTGGTCCTTGCTGGCCCAGCACACCAGATCCAAATCTCTTCCTACTCATAAATGGGCTCCCATAGGACAAGTGCTTTTCCATCTGAGGACTGTGCCTGTTAGTACACCACAAAATCAACTCAGTGGGTCAGGACTAACGTATTTCTTAAATTAAATAAAATAGAGTGCATTTTCTTCCCTACTATTCAACTCCCACTAGTATTTTAGGCTTGAAGAGGATTTTCATTGGTTCCTATTGGGCGGCGTCCCATAGAGGTAGTATCTTTTCATTTTCATTTTGCTTGAGTTAACATTCATTCCACATGCAGTTTACAGGAATCAGCATAAATCCTGTCCAAGAAAAGTCTGGCTTGCAGGGGGGGTCCTTAAAAGAAGAGACCCTGTTTTCCTATAAGCTGTTTATATACTAATTAATTCAGCATGCCATAGTAGTCTTTCCAACTTCGCCCGGCGGGGGGCCTAGACTTTCTGACTTCTCTGGGTAATTGCATCCCATCTACTCTCTGCCTCCTCCATGCAGGTCACAGCATTTGCGGCTCAGGGCCTGGAGGGGTCTTTGAAACTTCAGCTGCTGCCAAAATGTGGGGCTGAGAGGATACGGATCATTGGACGTTAAGTGCTAGTCCCACCCCCACCCCAAATGGAAAACCACATTGAAATATTTGTCCTCTGTGCTTTGTTCCTAAAGCAAATACTATTTAGCTAAGTATGGTGTAAAGGGTAACCATTTGCCACAATTGATAAATAAACTGGTAACCACAATGATGAGGGAGAAGTGGAGGTATTTTGTGGTCTTGGGGGGAATTGAAAATTCTCTTTAGCAGAGACAGGCTACAAAACACAAAACTCTTCCCAGACCATGCACCACCCCCCACTAAAAACAAAAAACACAACAATACAAAACTCATCAAAACAGGGGCAAAATCTTTTTCTTAGGCTTAGTTGGCTGCAGTGGGGGAACATGTTTTTATTTTTAGGTGATTTCTCATTACCAGGTAGAAGAATGTATGGAATTGTTTTTTGACAAAGGAATCAAGGGTAGAAGCACAGTTGAAATTTCAGTTTTTTCCTATAAGTTTTTTTTTATTAAATCATGTTTAGGGTCCTAATAAAAGCTGAAATATTAATGAGATGACTGGATTTTGCTTGTCAAAATGAGACAAAAACAAAATTAACAGCAATTAACAGGGTATTAAGTGATACTGTGGATTCAGACAGCTAAAAGTTGAACTGCATAATTAAGACAGTCAGAAGAACCCCTCCTTTCTATTATTCAATTGCAAATGTTTTCTACTTATGTAGGTTTTTTACATACCAATTTTTTGTATGAATTTTAATGTCTAATAAAGCAACTTCCTGTTCGGCTACTATTTTTATTTTTTGTCCCCAAATATTCTTGGCTGAGTTTGTCTTTTGATTCTTCTAAATAAAACTTAAACTATTTAAACTTTTTTAATATTGAAATTTGGATAAACATAAAACTTAATGTGGGAAAAATTAACGTGTCTACCATATTCTGTCTCCCTTGAAATAAGGTACATCTCTCCATATAGCAAAACTTTCTTTAGCACCTCAACATATATTCATGGTTTTCTTAACATGGGACTTACACATTTCTTGATAAAATATTACTAGATTTTTTTATACTAGATTATTAAATTTTAATTACATTTTTTATGTTTATTATTATTTGTAATTGCTTATTATAGTTATATAGTTTCATCAATTATCTGGGTGATTTTCTTGGGCTTTCCATAAAGCAATTCATACTTTCTACAAATTATGATTTGTAGAATGACAAATGACAAATATTTATTCAGCATCAACTATGCATCAGGCCAACCCTCTGAGCACTGGGCATACAGTAACGAAGAAAAAAAAAAGATTATGGAGGTTAAGTTTCCAGCAGAAGAAGGATAATAAACAAAATTTTACAAAAATAACATAAATTAGGGTAGTTAATGCTGAAGACAAAGGAAAAACAATTAAGTACAGAAAAGACATGAAATTAGGAGGGTGGGTGTTAAAATTTCTAGAGTGGGAAAAGTGAATTTCAGATAAAGAAATGGAAGTAAGTTAGGAAGAGAACAGAAGTAAATGAGATTTTAAAATCATGGTGGAATAAAAAACTTTGTAGTTTTCACTTGGAGTAAGTTGGAGAGACAATGGGCCACTTTGAGCAAAAAGGTGACTTGAAGTGCCTTAATTGTTTATTCTGGCAGAGTTGGAAGTAAGAAGACAAGTCAGGAAGTTAGAGCAGAAGCTGTCCTTCCCCCATCCATATCCCCTGCCTCACCCCAGAGGGCACCTGTAAATAGTCCCAATGTATACCGAGTGCTACGTGTCCCTCTGCCTGAAAAGAGCCATGAGAGCAGAAGTGACAGGAAGTGATGCCTAGAACTGACACTCAACCATCATGAAAGGGAATTAGTGGATGAAGACTCCTGTTTTCCTCACTGGGGCAATTCTACACAGTGTCTCAGAGAGTTCCCAGTAGGACTAGCTCCAGTGTCCCACAGCAAGATCTCATTCATTAATGTTTGCTTCACTGACTTCCCTTTTTCATGCCCCCACTCCCACACCATGCTTCCTGGAATTATCTTCTCAGGGTCAGTTTTTGGAGGAACCCAAACTAAGACAGGAGAAGATTATAATAATCCAGGCAAGACAGCATAATAACTTGGGTCAAAATGTATCCTTAAAGCAATGATAATTGACTGAATGCCAGATATACTTTAAGAAGTTGCTAAAAGAACTTTTTCTCTCCCATGTGAAATGGGAGAAAAAAAAAGGAATCAGGACGTCCCCAAGATTTTTGGTCTGAGAAACTGTAAGGATATACTGTCCATTAATTGATATGGGAAAGAATACAATCCATCTGGAAGAGAATTACTGCATGATGTGAGGTAGGAGTCAAGGTTTTATTTTGCATATGAAGATGTAGACAATCTAGCACCATTTACTGAAAAAATCGTTTTTTATGCACTGTGCTGCAGTGTTATGTTTGTCAAAAAAATTTGACCATATATATATATATATACATAGGTATATTTCTGGACTTTCTGTTCTGTTCCCTTAGTCTATTTCTCAATTCTTCTACAAATATCATACCTTCTTAGTTTCTGTAAATTATTATAAGTTGTAATACTTGGCAATGTAATTCCTCCCTCTCTCTTCTGGTTGAAGATCACTCTATTTGACATTTTATAATCAATCTTAATATCTAGTGGTGATATAATTTCTCCAACTCTGTTCTTCTTCTGGTTACTCTTAGTCCTATGCAGTTTCATAAAAATTTAGAAGGTGCTTATTACTTTATATACACACACATCTTTACAACACTGAGACTTCTAATCAAGAGAATTGTCTAATAGGGAAAAGAATGTCATGTATCTATACTATTTAGAATAATTCAGTAAAGAGGGAAGGAGAGAATTTCTGAAGCAATATTTAGAATGGGTAAAAATAGATGGGATCCAATGCCTAAGTGGTATGATTGATTTTCGCTAGGAACATGTCCAGTTCATCAATAACAACAGAATAAAAGGAGTAAACAGTTATATATGGCATGCAGGTGGATAAAGTTGTGATGATGGAACCTCATGTTGATTCTCTTTTGATTGCTTCAGTTCAGTGAAGGAGTAGTCTAATAGTGAGTATGGATAAGTTTAAGGAGAGCAAAAAGTATGAAATAATTATCTAGAAAAGTCGGAAAGTGAAAAGAGTAAGTAAATATGGTATACTTTCAGGGCAGCATTAAACTACTACTTAAGATTACTGATCAAGTAATTGAGAGTCTTGTTAGTTGAGATTACTGACCAAGAATTTAAATTGAGATCAGTCATCATTACTGTGTATTTTTCTCCAAAAATGTTCAACTTCTGGAGTGGACGAAAGTAGTTGGTAAAACAATAATTAGTTATCAATAAGGAATTAGTAAAATAATAATCTAGTCTCCATTTCAAAATTATGACTTTTATAATGATTTCCTCTCTTGTTGCATAGGCTACAACTTCTAGAATACAGAAAAAATTACAATGCTTAGAGTAAATATCTTTATTTTTTCTGGTTTTAATGAGCATGCCTCTCACGGGGCATTATTAAATATAAAGATGTTTGCTTGTTTAAGACAGCTATTTTGTCATCTTTAAAAAATGTTTTCTGCAAGTTGTCAGGAAAACTTGCTCTTTTTAACTATATTTTTGAAGTTGATATCCATTTATTTTAATTATTTTAATTTTCTCTTAGTATGAAAATCCCCTCCTGTAAATTGAATTTTTAAAAATCTTCCTCTGGGACTTCTCTAGGTTGATCATGTCTTTTCTCAGATGTGTCAATCAAAATGAAATCAGAAGGAAAGACATACGATAAAGACTAAGATGGTATAATCTAGGAATGCCTAGAGTGTACAATGATAGGGACTAAATGTACAAATTTAAAAATGTTTTTGCATGAGGAAGAACAAAGGAATGTCAATACTGCAGGGTGTTGAAAATAGATGGTAATTAATATTTTAAAATTTTAACTTATATGTGAGACTAAAGCAAAAAATGTTTAAAAAAATGATATATCTGAATTCACAGATTATAGAAAAGGAAAGGATAGTATAGGGGTAGCAATTTCTATATTTAATTTATGGCAAGCTATGTTGTTAAACTTTTTTTTAATCATGGCAGCATATTTGGAACAGTCTGCAATGACTATGCCATTTGCTAGCTTAGAGTTTCTTTGATAGCTCAGGGATAGTTATCTTAAGTGAACTTTGGATTTTTCCATTCTAAAACTCACTACATTACAATTGCTCACACTGAAACATATTTGACACATTTCTACCAATTTACATACTTCTATGAGATTTTTTTTTCTCATTATATTTCTCCTTAAACACAGACTTTCATTTCCTAAGAAGAATTTATTTTAATTTGCCAACTTGTCAGTTTCACTGGATTTCCCATTCTGTGACACTTAATGAAGGAGAGAGCTGGGTCTGAGTACTGATTTCTAAAGAACGTATATTTGACACACTTCATCCAGAAGTAAAACTATATTTTATCCAGAAAGAAAACAATTTCTTCTACCCATAATCCAATTCCTAATTCAAAACAAATATTTTCCTCAATTCTACAAAGCCAGCATAAATTAAGAATAGAATTTGAAAGATTAGGTCCAGGCTGAGTGCCCGTAGTGACTGATACTAACGGGGGGCCATGCCAAAGCACTGCCGGAGTGTTGGGGCACATGCCCTTCAGCAGCAGATGGTTGATCTTGCCAATTATTAGACAAAGATACTGTGACTGTGGTGGGGGCCAGGGGTGCGGATGGGGGAGGAGAGAGTGAGGGATGAGAGGTAATGCTATAGAAATTGGGAATAGGTTTGAGTGGCTAATTTGAACTGAGAAACTAATGGGAAAATAATGAAGGCTGAATCCAGGAATCAGAGAACAGAGGAGGAGAAATGGAGATTTATGTTGATTTATCTAATGAGAAGGGAAGCCAGTCAGACAAAGGGTCTTGAAAAAATACAGAGGCCAAGTTCATCAGAACCAGAGAAGCTGGGTTCTTCTTTATGAACTGGGTACAATACTTATAGTTCAGAGGAGAAGACCTTTGGAGGCATCCACCTGATCTGAACTCAGCCTATCTTCACTTTATAAGACCTTTGGAAGGAACCAGCCCATTATGCCTTCTACTGATCAGTTTGTGCATGTAAGTAGGGATGCTTTCCTGCTTTTAGCACATCACCTCCACACTGCTTAGTTTCCAATGACTATGATGCTTTTCTTCCATGACATAAGCAGCTTTTTTTTTCCTTGAAGATATTCCTTTCTCCAGTGACAAGCCTTCCAACTGAACACATGATAACAGTTTCCATTTTCTCCATATTATTCCTGAAATATGATGGAAAAAATCTAGAGTGGAGTAGAAGAGCTTTCGTTATACTCCATTCTCAGAATGTATTTCTTTTGTAAACAATGAAGAGAAATTTCCCACCTGTGGTAGTTTGAAGCTGTAACCCGAAGAACATGTTCTTAAATTTAACCTATTCTGATGCATATGGACCCATTGTAAGTATGACATTTTGATAAGCCAAATCAGAAGGTGTGACCCACCTCAAACAGGATGGGTCTTAATCCTTGTCATGGTCAGCTTCATGTGTCAACTTGACCAAGTGGTGGTACCTGTTTGTCTGGTTGGGCAAGTGCTGGCCTGTCTGTTGCAATGAGGACATTTCATAGAATTAGATCATGATCACATCAGCTGCATCCACAGCTGATTCCATTTGTAATCAGCCAAGGGGAGTGTCTTCTGCAATGAGTGATGCTCAATCTAATCACTGGAAGCCTTTTAAGGAGGATTCAGAAGAGACAGGCTCTCTTCCTGCTTCGGCTGGCAAGCCTCTCCAGTGAAGTTCATCCAGACCCTCCACTGGAATCGTTGGCTTCACAGCCTGCCCTGCAGATTTTGGACTCTGCATTCCCGTGGTCACGTGAGACACTTTTATAAATTTTATATTTGTGAGTGTTCCCTGTTGATTCTGTTTCTCTAGAGAACGCTAACTAATACAATCTTATTACTGGAATCCTTTATAAAAGAATGAAATTCAAACACAGAGAGAAAGTCACAGGAAGTAAGAAGCTGAACCGGAACCCGGAAGAGAAGGAAGAGACCAGGAGTGCTGCCTTGTGCCTTGCCATGTGACAGAGGAGCCAAGGATCACCAGCAGCCAGCCCTAGTCTTCAGGGAGAAAGCATTGCCTTGATGATGCATTGATTAGGACATTTTCCTGGCCTCAAAAACTGTGAGAGAATAAATTTCCATTGTTTAAGCTGAGCCACCTCATGATACTTGCAGCTTAGGAAACTAAAACACCACCCCAACAGGTATTTCAAATAACTTACAAGGAACCTTTATTCTCTTTCATTTTTCAGAGTCTTTATTATAGGTTTAGTTGATGGTCATCACAGGTCAGAGGCATTCTTATGCCAGACCCTCCAGTTTGGAACACATGGTCTCCAGCTCTCAAGTTCTCCACAGGGAGATTCAGGTATTCCTTGCTCTCATTCCAGCTGGGTGTTACAGCACCTGCATCTTCCTGTTGGAGAGGAAGCTTGGATCCTAAACATTAGTTGTAAACCCACTCATGTGAGATGTGGGATGACTGGGTGGGTTTGACATCCACTACTTCTCATCCAATGAACTCCTGCAGAATCCAGACAAAAAAATTCTACTTCAACATGTACGTATGTTACACATAAGTCAACACACACATGAATTCTCAGGTTCCTGTGCTATTTCACATTTTTTTACTTGATACACTGTAAAAATAAATAGGCATCAGTCTTGCTAAAGTTGCTGGAATTTCCGAGAAATAAATCACTCTTTTATCACTATTCCCAAAAGGAATTGATAAGCTTAAAAATAACTTACACTACAGTTTCATTATTTCAATCACACTAATGAGAAGGTCTCATGGAAAACAAATGTAGTCCAGTGTTGATGGTCAGATTAATAGGTCATGTGTTTGCCAGATATTAGCACAAAACTTCATGTATTTTGGGGACAACATAATATGAAGTAAAAGGAACTTCATAATACATAACCAATTATTGGATGGCTTCAAATACAGTGTAGGTCATGCCCTATTTCTGAAACAAAATATCCTTGCTCAGTAGAAGTTTGAAATACAATTTCCCTGGGAAGTGACTGTATTTCTAACCTCATCAGGGAAGCACTAAAGATCTTCCACTGCCCCAGAACTGGCCATAACAGACTCTGGACAGACGGTTGTCCGTGAAATTTGTTCCAATAGTCTCTTCAAACTCCTTCCTGCTCTCAGCTCACCCTCCACCATACTACCAGATGCTGGAATTCACACCATTACAATAGCTTGTTTGCATGAAAGCATTTCCTTCAGACTCTAAAAAATATCACAGAATCATAGTATCAGAAGGGACTGTCAAGAACTTGAAGAGTTTCCAAATTTACCCGACTTTCCTCCTAACAAGTTAGCTGCTCAGTTTCTTGGATACTGACAGAAGACCCAAGAGGGAGGACCATTTATTACAAATAGAAATAGCAGTAGCCAGAGTATCAGCATTTGCTCTGGTTCCCTGAGCCCCAATTTTTACAGTGCTATGCAAAGAGAGTCAGGAGACACCTGAGTCAGAAGAGAGGAACCCTGAGCTTAAGGAGCCCGAATCTTTCATAGGATGGTGGCCTTGCCTGCCCTTTTCCATAAAGGGAGACACTATCTCTGTTACACCAGACAGTAAACATAGCTCCCCCTTGCTCAGAAGACAGACATCTCTATCTTCCAAGGCTACTTTTTGTACAAACAAACTTGAAAAGATAGTTCTGAACAAAGGCAGTCCGTAGTTCTGCTGGCGAAGTATGCAAAACATGAGAGGTCCATGGAGAATTCCTCCCAGCAGGTACTGCCATAAAGGCCACTGATTCCAATACACAGTGAAGTCCAAATCCTTTCCAAGAAAAGAACTCCTTACTTATACAAAGCAACCCAGCTTATCTTTTAAACATTTTTCTTCAAGCATTCTCATGGTACTTGTCATTTTTATCTGCTTGGCCTTCTTTTATTCCTTGAATCCAAAGACAACATATATATTTGAAAGCAACTATAATGTGCATGCCTCTCCTTTACTCACTCCTGGAGACTGTCTTTTCATAATCTAATCATCTTCAGTTTCTTCCATCATCCTGGTCAAACTCCACTAAATGCTGCTTGATTTGTCTATTTTTTTCTAATATACTGCTCAGAGGGTGAAATATTTTAGATGTAGTCTGAGCAGACCAGAGAAGAGTAGACTAGGACTGCTAACTTCTTTGTTCACATGCTATCTAGACATGGTGCCTTATTCAGAAACCAGATCACATTTATGATGGTTAGGATCAACTATCAACTAAAATTCTAAGTCATTAAACGTGCCACACTATAAATCATCCATCTTGCATTTTGATTTTAGCTCTACAATAGAAGACTTCATATTTATCTCCGTAAAATTCAATCTTTTCTTCCAGCATAGAGACGTTTGGACTACAGCAGTTCCATATCCTATCCATTTGTCAACTTTGCTAACTAAAGGAATTTTGGCATTCTAGTCCTGAATCCATGCTGGCACTTAGTGATAGCCATCTCGTTTTCTCCACCAGCTAGAAGCTCACTGTTTTACCTACGTGTGTGGCTCTCTTTTTAATAACTATTCAAGGTGGTTTAGTCTTTCAAATTATTTAGTCACCTTGGAATCTGAGTTCTCACCATCATCATCAACAAGCATTTGATAAATACATGGTATGTGTAGCTCTGCCCTATGATTTGTTTTGAAGGGATGACATGAAGGAAAAAAGTAATTGGAAAAGGAAGCTCCAGGAAGCATTCAGAGAATGGAGAGGATCATGCAAGTTAGTCTCCATGGGAAGGTTGCTAGGAAAGAGGATTTGCCAAAGTGGAGAGAAGAAATCAAAGGGGGAAAGAATATGTTGTATTTAACCTTTTTAAATTTAAATCTAATCTATCCTTAGAGAATCACATATTTTTATTTTTCTTGCCAAACCACTCTCTCTGCAATTACTCTCTCTAGCATCATTTGGGCCCTCGACCTGCATTTTACTTTATTATTGCTCATGTATAAATCTTGTCTGGTGCATAATCTCTGGAAGGGAGAGCCATATCAAAGTGCTCAGTATTTTTACCACCACTCCCTCCCCCCACACACACCATAGCTCTAGGACATAACTGGCTCATACTCTGGGCTCTGTAATAATTTTGGGATTGAAAATTTCAATTTGGGGGGGTTTATAAAGCAGACACTGATTAAGCTGGAAGGATTCTTAGATCCTGAGACCTAGAAAGATTGAATCACTTGCTTAGAATCACAGAAGTCGCTATTCATTTATTTGTGAAAGACTTTCCCTGTAGCTCTATTTCTAAGCTTGTCTTTCTTGCATGTACTAGGTTCATCTAGCATCTTTGCATGGGTTGCTTACAAGGCATCTAAACCTATTGTGATTGTTTGGCTTGGTGGAACTCATTTACGTCTTAAGAAAGGTATACTTTAATCTCTCAAAGTGTGGATAATTCTTCCTAAGGCCATTTGTTGACTATTACACAGATACAGTGATAAACAAAGTCATCCTAGAATGTCAATGGGAGTTTTTCTCAGATGCTGTTGTATATTTAGGAGCTAGAGTAAATACTTAGATAAGTATCTCTTTTCTACATATTTCTTTAGCATTTGGGTTAATGCCAAGAATCATGAACTGAAATTCAGCATTTCATTAAAATAACCAAAAATCAAATCAACTTCATGTGTAGTCCCAGTATAGACTAGAACATGGTGTATTTATACGCAGAACTAACTAGCAGGCATAACTTCCTTGATGATATGCTGTAGTAGGCACTGTAATGTGACTCATGGGAAGAACTAGCAGTTGTATCTATGGCTCCACCAGCTGAGCTTAAAAATTCCCAAGGATTTTATATCTCAACCAGCCTACAACCTTCCCTGCCCTTCATTTTAGTGATCAAGACCTAGTGCCTTCTACATATACATTTCAACCTGTTTTTAAAATCATTCTATATAGCTCACGGAGTTGTTATTAGTTTTGACTTTTTTGTATGTTATTATTATTATTTTTTTAATTTGCATATGCGCAGGAGGCACCAGGGATCGAACTCCAGACCTCCAGCACCGCAAGTCGGAGCTCTGCCTGCTGAGCCATGGCAGCTGCCCTGTATGTTATTTTTAAGGAGAGGGAGCACCACCATGTCTGCCCTTTGCCCTTTAGAAACACTGTTGAGAAATATGCTACCTAGGAGCTTATATTTCCTGCTTCCTTTATATTGAATACCCCAATTTTTAATTTTTAATAAGTATTCTCAGTGATATGAGGTGCAGGAACACATAGACTGCCCTTTTGCAGGAATTTTGTAGCTAGGATCTAAGATAGGAAAAACTATTCAAATATCTCAGATTAGCACCATAACTTTTCTCTCACTCCCAGCAAATGCCTGGATAGTCTTTTTTATGAATTGTTTCCTATTTGAAAACTTAATTTTTGTCACCTATCTTCCCAAGAGCGGCTCAAACAAGGAATTTTTTAAAAATATATTTTGAGCTCTTTGGAGAAATGATGCTGGACAAATATGTCATTTTGGAGTTGGCATTTCTCCCCTCCCAGGAGAAAGGGAGGAGCCAGGCAGTTCCCAGTGGTAGCAAAAACAGGTAGGGCAAAGGGAGCGGCAGTGCATGGGGAGGGAAGGAGAAAGGCCTTCTTATTACATGGACAAAAGTCCCTCTTCCCTGGGGCCACGGAGACCCTAGAAGATGTGAACTTAAGGCAGAAGAAGGGGTCACTGAGCTGCTTAGGGTTGCAGGCCACCTCCACTGCCCCAGCGTCTCCATGCAAATGTCAAAAGGGCTGCTTCAGGCCAACACATTTGGAAGTCCAGCTGCTGCAGTGATCAGACCATTCTCTAGGGTAGCTTAGACAGAAAGGGAAAAATTGAACCCAATTTTATTATTATTACCATAGAACTTCTGTTTTCTTCTCAAGCGCTGATAAGGAACCAACGAGACCTTACTTAATATATTAAAAAATGCCCAGGACTGAGCTGAGTTTTCACATTCCAAGAGTGAGCCTGGAGACCACCTTTCTAACTCTGTTACAGAACTCAGGGTTTCTGAGTTCATAATGACAATGAGACTGCAAGGGTGCTAGTGGGCACCTCCAAAATAATAAAACAGCCAATGTTCATGCATTTGGCTTAACTGAATGAAACAAGAGGATATCAGGGAAACATCTATCAGCTGAACTTGATTAAATTAAAGAAACTCTTGGAAGATTCTCTTCCATCTACCCTAATGAGTTTTCTCAACTTTTATTTCTGTCACACACTAATTTTTGAAGTGTTGAATTTGGACCAAAGCCATTTTAGGTCTTGATGACTATTTCCATAATTTGTAGTTTGATCAGTTGGGTCATTTGTTCCCTGCTGACATGAAATGTTGTACCCCAGTTGTACATCATAGGACAAACTACAACTGTTCCTCAGTTTGTCATCTTGAAGCTAAGCAGGTTCTAAGCATGATATATAGAGCACTGGCAACAATAATTGGCTAATGATTCTTTTTGAACTACCACACCAAGCCTGCCCCTATCCTGTTAGCATGCCCTTGTCAACTCTTAATCCAGTTATACAATTCAAATATATTTAAATACTAATTTTAAAATACATTAAATATTAGCTACAGTTAGCTGCAGCATGAATTTTTTGTTTATGGATTTCTTTCACTTGAAAATTTAACTTGAACCTCGCAAAGCCCCTCTGAAATATTAGCTTGATTACTATTCTGCAGATAAGACAACAGCCTAAGAAGAAGCACTTTCAGAGCCGGTGCTTGCTGCCAAGTTTTTTACTCTCTATTCCTATCTTTTGTTATACTCAATTTGGGATGAGAAGCAGTAATTTTACATATGTGTGTAAAAAGCCCATGGCTTCCTGAAGACTGCAAAAATTTAAACGTAAAAAATTAAACCATAAAAAAACTAGATTTTTGGGGGGGTGGTTATGCAACAGTGGTTCAGTGGCAGAACTCGCGCCTGCCAAACCAGAGATTTCCAGAGCCTACCCGTGCAAAAAAAAAAAAAAGAAAAAGAAAGAAAAAAACCCTAGATTTTAAAAAAGTAATCATGAAACAGAGAAAGATCTCTAAGGATGACATAAAACCGAGACTTCAAAATGAAAACTAGACAATTTTGCATAAAAAATGAAAGTTCCATAAAGCAAAAATTAAATAGGAAATATGAATTTGAAAAGCACAAGAGAGACTAGAAAAATATTTAAGATGCATGTGATAAATAGGGGCCTCATTTTCTATCAGCAGTAAGAAAAAAACACAATGAAAAAATGAGCAAAGGGCATAGATAGATCAGAGAAAAAAATACAAATAAACTAGAAGCAAATGATAATAAGAAACTCTTTCATAATTTAAGAAAAGCAAGTAAATATGACAATAAGGGGTGCACGGGTGGTTCAGTGGTAGAATGCTCGCCTTCCATGTGGGAGACCCGGTTCGATTTCAGACCATGCACCACTCCACAAAAAAATTGTCAAAACAACAAAAAGACCCCATTTCCTACCTATGAAACTGTTAGGGATAAAAATTTTAGTAGCAAGAGTGTGGAAAATTATCCTTTGTTACACTCTTGGTGAAAATATAAATTAGGGCCAGCTTATTGCAAAATAATTTGCCGATATTTATTAAAATAAAATATACATAGACCCTTTAATCCAGCATTTCTGCATTTGAGAATTGACTCTCCATAAACAATCATATATGAGAAAGTTGCATGTAAAACAGTGTTCAATGTAACATTTCTTGTAATAGTAAAAAAAAAAATGGAAAGAACCTAACTGTCCATCAAAAGAGAACTGGTTAAATAAATTATGGAACATCCATCTATTGGACGAGTATGCAGTAATTTAAAAAGCATGAGCTAGAGCTATATATATCAGGAAAAGACACTCCAAATGAACTGTGAATGAAAAGCAAATTACAGGGGTGCAAGGGTAGTTCAGTGGTAGAATTCTCGCCTGCCATGCAGGAGACGTAGGTTCGATTCCTGGCCCCTGCACTTCCCCAAATAAACAAACAAACAAAAATGCAATAAATGGTGCTGCAATAATGGGCTACTTACATGGAAAAAGAATGAAATGTGACCCCCCCCACCATACAGTATACAAAAAAATAATAAAAAAGGCAAATTATAGGGCAGTATATGCATGTTGTATCTCATTTTTGAGAGGAGAAAACAAACACATTGCTATGTATGTAAATATTCTGGAATGATGTCTTAGTTTTCTAGAGCTGCTATATCTAACAAATAGCACACACCGAGTTGGCTTAAACAAGCATTGCTTGTCTTAAGTTTCAGAGGTTAGCAAGGTAATACTTTCTCCCCCCAGGTCTGTACCATTGGGGTGCTGGCTTGCCACAATCCCAGCTTGGGGTTCCCTAGGTAGAGTCTCTGCCCCTGTCATCTGGCCAGTCCCCACTCGTTGTGTTTACTCTCCCAGTTTTTGTTGACTTCTGGCTTTTGGCTCCTTCCTGTAGTTTTTTCTGACTTCTGGTTTCCAGTTTCTTCTTTCATAAGGCCTCAGACAATACGGACTAAGATCTACCCTCCGTCAGCTGGTCCACACCTTCACTAAAAATACCATATTCCAAAGGTCTTATTTACAAATAAATTCATACCCCCAGGAACATGGATGGTGATTAAGAGCATGTCTTTCTTTGGGTACATAATTCAACCTACTACAGATAAATAAGAAGGCACAGGGTGAAGCTGTGATGTCAGGGGAGAGCCTGCTGCACGGTGTGAAACTTTATCATGAACATGTATCGTAGTGTGATTTACTGTGACCCTGTACTCATATTTATGCCTAAAATGATGTTCTGATAGGATGTTATGGCTTGTCCACATTTATTGACATCTGCCCTGCCTCCCGCCATCCCACTTGGAATCATATCCACTCACAGATTCTGAGTCCAGATTTCTTGATTGAAACAATACAAGTATTTCATGTAGCAAACACACTCAGAATTCTCCCACAGACAAAAAGATAATGAGGTGTGATTGATGTCTTTCCAGCCTATTATCTGAATTTCATTGAGTCCTTTGCCTAATTTTTCCTCTTCATGGTTCAAAGCAATGGATATTAAGCCTGAGTTTGTGTTCTTGGCTGCCAAATAAATCCTTATCCCTACTGTCCTTTCACAAGCCATGACATCTTTTGACGATGGTGGACTTTCTGGGCAAATACAGCGTTTTCAGAGAAGACTGTTGTTGATTTGCAAGCCCTGCGTTTGGCCTCTGCCCGCAGGAAAGAAATGGCCAAAGGAGTATGATAAATAGGTCTAGGCTAGCTCGTAAGGTTGCCTACTAAAATGCCCATCTGGAAAGTGGCTTCTTTCTGAAGTTAGCTTGAGGTCTGTGGGGTGACTGTGTACAGCATTAGCTTCTCTCAGGAACCATCTCTGGGTCTTCAGAGGCCTAAGTGGAGCCACTGTGGGAACAGAAGGGCAGCTGGGAAATGCCCTTCAGGTATGGCAAGACCTGAGAGGGGAAGAGTGCACAGGAGTGGCTGCATCAGAAGTTCCCACCCTACAACTAGGGCCATGACCTTGCCCTGCAAAGAAAACCTCACCGTTATTTATCTTCCTTTTCCCCACCGCCCAGTTCCCACACATATTTATAATGAAAAATTAAATGCAGGCACCTCAAGAGGTCAACCTTAACACCTGTAATGTTGCACTGAGAAGAGTCACTTGAACTTAAAAAAAAATTTTTTTATTATAGTACCCCCTATACAACTCAAAATTTCCCATTTTAACCATTCTCAAGAGTACAATTCAGTAGTATTGTTTCCATTCACAATACTGGGCTGCCATCGCCAATAACCATTACCTCAACTTTTTCATCATCTCAAACAGCAACTCTGTGTTCCTTAGGTAATAACTCCTTTTCCCCTCCTACCCCAGAACATTCATTCATTCTAGGATAAACATTAGAGAATGCCTCATCAAACTATAATTTACACCAAGTTAACATTTCTTTATTCTTCCCTCAAAACTCTCTATATTGAACTCTCTTCTTTTAAGATTTTTTTGGGGTTAAGTTCTTTGTTGTTTTACCACGATGGTCTTTCCACAGTCCTTGCTGCCACACTCTTTTTAGTCTACTTCTGCAGTTTCCTTCTTCTTCCCAGTTTCCTTCTAAAAAAAAAAAAACATTTCTTCAGGACAACTTGTGTTCAGAGTTGTATTATTGATCCTAAGACACTTGCAAATTTTGGGCTAAGAAACTTCTAGATGTCTATGATTGATCAACTATGTTGACTCAACACTGATTAGGCTTAAACTTACCTTGCTAAATGGGTTAGAAAATGCAAAGGAAACAAAAATATATTTTCCTTATAAAACAACATGAAAATCAAACGTCAATCAGTGGGATGTAGTTAATGTCACGGCACTACATACTTGAAAATGGTTAAATGGGAAATGTTATGTGCTTCATATTTTCCCAATAAAAAATTTAAAAGAAAAACCATGGAACTGAACCTCTTTGTGACTTTAGTTGATAATATAATTATAGTAATAGTATTGGTTCATCACTTGTAACAGAAATGCCACACTAATGCAAAATATTAATGTGTGTATGTGTTTGTGTGTGTCAGGAGTGGGGTGATATATAGGAGCTCTGGACTTTCTGCATGATTTTTTAATATAAATCCACAACTGTTCTAAAATGTCTTTTTTTTTTTTTTGTAAGTCAAATGACACTCTTGGTACACAAGGTATTTCAATTTGCTAAGCTGCCTAATGCAATATATCAGAAATGGAATGGCTTTTACAAAGGGGATTTATTAAGTTACAAGTCTACAATTTTAAGGCTGTAAAATATCCAAATTAAGACATCAACAGGAGGATACCTTCACTCAAGAAAGGCTGATCATGTCCAAGGTTTCTCTGTCAGCTGGGAAAGCACGTGGCTGGTATCTCCTGGTCCTGGGTTGCATTGCTTTCAGCTCCTGATTCCGGTGGTTTTTTCTATCAAGCATCTGTGGGTCTTCACTTAGCTTCTCTGGGACAAACTCTGGTTTTCATCTCTTAGCTTAACATCTTCAGACATCTATGTCATAATGTCATCTCCCTGCTCTCTGTGTAGGCTCTGAGCTCTCTTTCTCTCTGTAAACTCTTTTAATGACTCCGGTAAACTAATTAAGACACAACTTGAATGGGCTGGGTCACATCTACATGGAAACAACCTAATCAAAAGATCACATGCACAGTAAATCTGCAGCCACAGGTTAGGTTAAAAGCCCATGGCTTTTCTGAGGTACATGGCAGTTTCAAACCAGCACACAAAGCAAGGAATCCTCCCCTTTTTTCCTTAACATTTCCTTCTTTAACATCATTTTGTTAGAAAGACTCTTCAGAGGTCCTCTATTCATTCTTTATCTTTTAATCAAAATCAGTTCTCAGTATCTAACAGATAAATCTTACCCACATTCATTTTTTCATTTTTTTATTATTGATAAATTCAGCAAAAATTTTTTGGAGCACCCCCCAAGGAGGGAACACATTACTAGGATTAGGACTAACAAGATGGAAGGAAGAGTAAACCATCTCTACCCATGAGGAGGTAGTTTAGTTAGGAAGGCCCTGGGTGCCTGAATTCAGCTGTGCTGGAGAAAACAAGAGGAGGTGCAAGGTTGACACAGAAGGAAACAAATGGTTTTAAGGATATTGAGTTTGAGGTGCCCATGGAACATTTAGGTGGAGGGGCCAGTAGGAGGCTGGGTGTCAGGATCCGGAGAAGTACAGACCTATAATACAGCCATCAGAGCTATTGTTATACAGGTGCGATGGAAGCTGTGAGGACAGGAAAATCAGGTGGCATGAAAAGAAGGCTAGGACAGACGCCAATTAAAAACCCAGCTGATCATTATTATTATTCTGATGGTGCTGGTTACCAATGCTTTATCTATTAGCATGCTTTAGTTTTAAGAATCTTCTTCTTACAAACCAGATAAACCAAAACTGTGAATTTATAGGTTCAATATTTTGAAAACCCCAAGGACAGGCAGCCTTGGAACACGACTGGATCCAACTGCTGCACTTTAGTCAGGATGTGGCCTCTCATCTGCCATTTCTGCTCTCCTTTCCAAACGGGTTTCCTTTCCAAGCAGGTTCTCTCAATATGGGAGTCCCCAGTATCCCAAGCCTATGTCCTACCAGTTTCAAACCCAACATCAAGGGGCTTCTCATTCCCAAAATCCCAGCAGGAGTCCCAGTGTGGACTCTTATGAGACCCAAGTGGGTCATAAGTTTCTTAAACCAATCTCTGTGGCCAGGTGGATGGACACCTCTAATTGGCTAGTTGCCCCCTCAGAACTGCACTGTGAGGTCAGTCCAGCCCCAGCCCCAGACCAAGAGTGGTGGAGGAGTGTCTCCCCAGGGAAAATAGAGAAAGAGGGAGAGGATACTGCCAGGCAAAAGCAGGAAGTATTCCTTATCCCTCTGAAGTACAAGGAATTCAAGATGAATGAAACAGAGAACCTGGGAGGTAAGAGCAGTTGATGGATGTTAATGAGACAAAGAAAAGAGGAAAAGCACTGGGGAGAAGTATGTGGCCATTATTCGGGAACACAGCAGGTAAAAATCACAGTCATATTTACGCCCACTTCTTTTGTGTTTTGCGATCTTTACTGGAAATAGAAAGCCACTCTTGCTTGTCTGATTTATTATCCTTGATACCTGCTGGCCATTGTTTATTCAGAGTTGTGGAGGTTTATTCCATAGACCAAATAAGCCAAACTGCTTTAGTCTCACTACTAGTTTGTTTTTGTTGATTTTAAACATTTTTGTACTCTATTTTGATTTGCTTCTAAATTCCTCGGGTCCTTCAATTTTGGATTTTACACCTAGACTTTTTTTTTTTGGTAAAATCTGACCAGTGCTAATAATAAATATTCCAGTCCCACATCTGAGTCTTACAAATATGCTTTTAACAGCAAATATTGTACTGAAACACATTCAACTTTTAATCCATTCTCTTAACATTTTTCTTGGTAATTTTCATATTTTTATTATACAGATAAAAGTAGAAAAAAAAAGAGTTGGTAGTGTCCTCTAGGATCTAACAGGTTGATTTTTGTACTAAACTTCTATAGCAGGGTGCATGTGTGGTTCAGTGGTAGAATGCTGGCCTTCCCTGCGGGGGACCCAGGTTTGATTCCTGGACCATGTACCTCCCCACAAAAATAAAGTTCATATGTCTAAACTTCTATGGCAGTCAAACTGCATCTGATTTTCTTGTTTTGATTTTTAGGTTTTAACCTACCTACTATAAAAATTTTTTAAATATTTAAATTATTTAGTACTTAAAGATAAATATTGTGATTGCTATGCAGATGGACATAGCCTTGAAAAAAAGAAAAAGCCAACCAACATGCTGCAATTTAAAATTTCAGTTGAATTTAGAAATATAACTTGTAACTTTCTTACCTCCAATTGGTATTTGTTTCACTTTAGAGAGTTGAGCTATCAGTAATACCCCTGCACTGATTTAGTGATTACACTGTGCTGGAAGGAAGGTGGAGTGATATCAAAGGGAACTTTGGGACCCAGCACTACTGTCCATATGACTTTGGAGAATTTACTCAAACTCTCTGAGACTCAGTCCATTCGTTTGTAGAATGGAGTCCATAACCATGACCCTCAGGTTATTGCAGAAATGCAATAACATAACAGAAATGAAAACACCTGACTCATAGTAGTTGCTCAGCCAATGATACTCTCTTTTACACCTTCTCAAGACATTCTGCAAAATATAGAAGAATCAGAAGATATAATCCCCTCCCTCAAGGAATTGATGACCCAGTTGAGAAGACTGCATGTGTACTCTAAGTGATGTCTTACAGGAGTTTAGTAAGAGGATTATAAACTCTTCCAAGATTATAGCAAAAGGAATAATCAGGGTAAAGTTTACATAGAATGTGGAGTGGGGATAGGCCTTGAAGGTGGAAGGTTTGCATGGCTCAAGCAGAGGACGAAGCAACCTAACGTAGAGGGTAAGGCAGAGGTGCAGAAAGTTTAACAGCACCTCCTTCCAGCACACAGCATGATCCTTTCTCCAGGATCAGCGTTATCTTTAACAAATAACTGAAGAATGATTTTAAAAAATTAGCTTTCTATTTACTTTGCACCCACCATGGACCATTAAGTCATAATTCAGGAGGAAAAAACTAATTTTCTTAAAAACTATACTTTCCTTCCATTACTGAGCAGAAGCAGATTATCAGAGAAAGCACACAGTACATTTCTTCTTCAAGCACCCAGTATGGGGAAATTTAGGTGGAAGCTCATGGTTTTATAGAGAGGTTTTATGAGGCAGTATCCAGGGATATTTGAAACACGAGGATTATTTAGTCCAAATTCACTGGTTTCTACTTTGAGAAAAGTGGTTCCTAGGCATGCTGAGTGGCAGAACCCAGCTCTTCTTGGTTCCCTAATTTCCCGTTCAGGGAGAATGAAACTCTTAAGTACAAATGGATTCATTCACTCATTCATTGATGGTTCAGTTAATGTTTCCTGAGTGCCTATGTGCCAACACACCGTCCTGAGAACTAAGGATGACGTGGTGTGGAAATCAAAGACATCCCAGTGAGAACAAGCGGAAGCTATTTTTTTCAGATCTTGCTATAGCAAGGGAGTTGGCCACCATGCGTTCTGTTTGGTTGAGACTTAAAGGCAGGCAGTTCATAGTAAAAAATAAAAGTGGGGTGGGGGGGCGGCTGGGGGAGAAGCCCTCAGGTATGCTGCCCTGATGGCATAGGGAAGCTGGAGAAGGCTAACTGGGAGTAGGGCATCCTATGTGATTGGTCTGGGAACAGATTTTGCCTGCTCTTCGGAGTTAGAAATGGGGGCAAACTTAGGGAAGCTGGCAGTCGTTGACCAAGACCTGACCGTTCTGGAGCAAGAGGTTACCACTTGGCTTCTGAGGCTGGTTGCGGCAGAGGCTAGGAGTGAAGAGCTCTATTGTCACATGTGGTCTGGCCATTGTCTGTTTATATATTTAGTCCCTCAGTGCAGAACAAGAAACAGTGTGCCTCCTCTCATTGGGCTTACAGTCTAGGAAAGGAGGCAGATGGTGAATTAATAATGATTTAATCACATCCTGGAAAGAGCTACAGAGGAGGAGGTTAGGGCACGGTAGATCCCTGAGGGGACCAGAAGGATCTGGGAGTCAAGGAGTTTCCCTGAGCAACTGGCTGCAAGCTGGGTCTCAAATGTTAAGCAGAAGTTAATCAGAGACTAAGAATCAACATGTTATGTCTAATAATATTTGTGAGGTTTTGCAACTAGAGCGGTCAATATATTTTGTGAGATGATATTCTCACAAAAAGGGGTTTTGGACCCTTTCTCTGTCTCTGATCAGAATCAAGCAGCTCAACATTTTTTTAAAGTGTTATTTAATGAAAAATGCTATTTTTTTTTAAAGTCTCACACCATAGCAACAAAATCAGAAGGGCTCTCATTGTGAGACCCTATTGTGTCCTAAAAACAAAACAAAAAGGCCCCAGAAAGAGCAGCATTTAAAATGAAAATAGTATTCTGACCCTCCTTGGACTAAATGTTGTTAATTAAGTTTAAATTTAGCTCCCACACAGCCTCAAAAGAAAAGGAGACAGCCAGGCGGAGAGCTCGCGCCTGAGAATATCTGTGCTCCAAGGCAAGGAAAACAAGTCTCAAGTCAACAAAGGGCGGCCTGTGAAAACAAATGGTGCTGATGAGAGGAGCGGCCCCAGAAAGCTCATTAGCAATCAGATGTCGCTGGAGCCGGCTCCCGCCCTAGGGCCGCGACGCCTCGCAGCACCCACAAACGTGAGGCCGGGGCGGGGAAGAGGAGGGGGCGGAAGCCAGGAAATGCCCCAGGCAAAGTGAAGAAAAGCAAAGCTATTGTCCTCCTCTCCCCACTGATAGCCAATGATGAGGGATGCGAGGCGGGCTGCTGGGAGCGATCATGAAGTCAACTGAGTGAAAACAAGGCAGGAAAGGAAAGGTCCAACACTGAGCCTGTGCCTTTCCTTTCCAGTCTCTGAAATCCCAAAGCTCACTCATTGGTAGGTGAAGGACCTCTTACGTGAGTGCAGATCGGTTTTATTAGATGCATATTAAAAAGTAATAAGACAAAGGGTTACCTTGAATTAGGTAATTCGCTTGAATGAATTTGCATTTTCTTTTCTTTTCATCCAGAAGCCAGAGCCAAGGGAAAATAGGACATTTATAGTCTACAGCTGGTGGCACAGGCCTCCCTCTTCTCTCTCCGGTCCCCGCAGGCCCCCAGATGGAAAACACTGTGCTAAGCAATTGAAGAGTTAGAGTAAAAATAAGATACTTGCTTCAGGTAACACTGTTGGCGAGTGGGAGAGCAAGGATTATCACACACTGTCCTTCCCTGGGGTGTGTTAACACAGGCTGGTTTACCTTGCCTTCACAGTTGTGGAGTCTTGCACCTTGCATCGGGCTGGACCAGAGGTCCTTCCTCTCTAAAATGCTGCCTGAGATGTGTCCTGTGGGATGCAGTAGTTGGTGAGTGGTTGAAAAGGGAATGGAGCTTCTTGAAGATAGAGAATTCCAGAAGGACATTTGATTGTAGGAATA
The DNA here is from genome assembly GCA_004026745.1 of Myrmecophaga tridactyla. Classification (NCBI taxonomy): domain Eukaryota; kingdom Metazoa; phylum Chordata; class Mammalia; order Pilosa; family Myrmecophagidae; genus Myrmecophaga; species Myrmecophaga tridactyla. The sequence goes on from PVIY010008036.1 coordinate 44,493, forward strand.
AAGAATACAAAGGTACGTTAAATTTAAAATTGTAAAGGGTTGAAGTGAAGCCCTTACTCTCCAAAATACCTTTTACAGAGGACTGAATGAGTAATTAGTATCTGAGCCACTAACCCCAAGCATTTTCATCTATTTTCTATCAGTATCTGAAGACTATTGAATCTCTTCACCCAGGGCACTAGTCTCTATGCTCAAATTCTTCCAGACACTCCAGGCACCCATCTGGGGTGCAGTGGTCAACTTGAGAGCCCCATCTCAGGCTAGGGCCCCTGTCTCTGCTTTCACCAAAAGGGCTTTGCATTAGTTTCAAATGCTGAAAGATGAAAGATTTTGTTGGAAGAAAGTTGCCTCTGCCTTAAAATAATAATAAAGTCAACTGTTGTGAATAAATTTAGTGCTTGGCAAATGATCAGAGCTCGAGAAGTATCTGTTGGCCTAGAGTAGAGAATCATTGACCCACAATGCCTCTTCTGGACCACACATTCTTTGGTTCTTATCTAAATCAGTAATATTCCAATAATATTATTGGAAATATTCATGTGTTTTTATAGAAGACAGAAACAAGACATTATTAATTTGGTTCAAGCTGGCAAATTGGGGAAACCAACCGCCGTTGCCTGACCTGCATGTGGGGTTAAGGAAGTCTCAAAACAGTGAGAGCATATGAGCTGTCAACCAACCCAAGATGACTCATGGTTTCAGCCTTGGAGTTACTATTAGCACTTTAGAGGTTTTGTCAACGGGAAACTAGTGATCCTTGAAGTTCCCTTCACTCTGAGGGGCACAGGGGTGTTGTAAGGTCCAGGAAGCCAGCATGGCCAGGCACAGTCTCCAGCCATCATCTGACAGCCTCCCACCACCACTCCAAGCAGGAGAAATAGCTTTCTCAGAATGGTTAGATGACCCTGAGATGATGAGATACAAAACAGTTGGGAGGCCCTGTAGATGGCTTTTCTCCTCATAGAAGAAAGAATAACAAACAGCTGTCATTTATTGAGCCCTCCCTACAAGGCACTGTGTCTTGCCTCATTTGGTCTACCCTATCAAGGAATCACAATCACCCTAATCATTTTTACAGTGAAGAGATTAGTTTGCTTTAACAGCTCAAAGGGATGCCCATTTTCATTAGAAAAACTC
>PVIY010008036.1:45729-79002 GCA_004026745.1 Myrmecophaga tridactyla
CATACCTTGGGTCTTCATGCCGAGTTCGGGACTTGCTGTCTTGCTAGGCACCCCCACCTCCATAATTGCACGGCTGGCTCTTTCACATCTTTTGGGTCTCAGCTCAACTGTCCCGTCCTTGTGGCCTCTCCTGTCCTGCCCATCCCTTCCCCCTGAGTCATTCTCAATATCATTACCCTGTTTTGTTGAATTCTTAAAATCTCATTCACCATTGTTTAAAACTTTTTCTTTGTTTACATGCTTGTTTGCCTCCTTCACTAAAGGTAAACTGTAAAAGGGTTTGCTCAAGACTTTGTGTCCAGGGCTAGCATTCATAGCTGTTGAATGAATTAATGAGTAATGAATGCTAAGTATTCCTGCTGAATCACACAGCTAGTGTGTGACTGAGCCAGGCCCTGAAACCAGGAGCATCTGCCTCCATTCCTAGGGAAGTCAGCACAGGGAAAATGTGCAGCAAGGGGGCAGGAGCTCAGGACACGATGATGCCAAGTGTCATGAGCTTTTCCTGCTTCATGATTGAACTTGGGCTACAGCTGCCCACGGTCTGAAGCAATGCAGCTTAAAGCGAGGGACCAGGCTCCCAGAAACACTGCTTCAGCCCACGGGCAGCTATTCAGAGTGTGATTCTTGGGCTTCACCCCATACCCACTGCATCAGACTCTGGAGGTCCCTGCATTTGTAACAAGGTCTTCCCAGGTTTGGCATGGGCTGTAGGCCCTGAGAACCAGAGGCTGAAAGAGCAATTTGCTCCTGGCTGTACCACCTTATTTTTTCTTTACACAGCTGATGTGTACTTACTTACACATCACTCATTTGTATTTGCTAGTTTGACAGAGGCTGGTACGTGTTTCTCAGGCCAACTCACATTTTTAGAGCAAGGGAGAGACAGCTCTCTCTGGGTTAGGATTTGAAGCCCTTTTACTTGTAAAGCTGTCTGTTTTGTAACCCTCAGCCTCTCAGCTTTTATAATTTGCAATAAATGAGTTTACGTCTCTATTCTGCAAATCGACATGACACCCAGTCCTTTTAATATGGTGAATCTGGTTAGTGAAAGAGTAATTTCACAAAAGTCTTTAAAGGTCTAGATGAACCTTTATATAAATTGTTTTTAAAGATACTTTTATTGGATTTGAGAGCATGTAGGAAGCGAATAAGCCAAATAAGAGACTTGGGCCATTTTTATTCCTTAATAGATCTAGTAGAAGGTGATGAATACAATAAATAAACAACAGACATTTACTGCCTCTCAGTTTTGGAGACTAAGAAGTCCAAAATCCAGGCCAGCAGGGTAATGCTCCCTCTGAAACTTGTGGGGGAGAATTCTTTATCGCCTCTTCTGGCTTCTGGTGTTTCGGCAACAATCCCTGGTGTTCTCAGCTGCAGCCCTTTGGGCTCTATCTCAATGGTCACATGCTGTCTTCTCTCTCTGTCTACATCCACATTTTCCTCTTCTTATAAAGGACACCAGTACTATTAACCCATTTTTAACTAATTCCATCTGTAATGACTCTATTTCCAAATAAAGGCACATTCTTAGGTTCTGGGCATTAGGACTTCAACATATCTTTTAGGAGGATGCCATTCAAGCAATGGCATAATGACTGTTTAAACCGTCTAAAACAAGCATCAAGCAGGCTTGCTTTGTTAATTTTTTCTTGAAGTCCTTTTGGCTTAAACTTACTTACCCTCGCATGAGTTACCTGCTCTATTTTGTTAGTTTACAAACAGAAACTAAGCAAGGCCCATTCGTCTGTGGACAATTGTGGCCATCTTCTGGAATGTTCCAAATGATGGAGCCCTTTCTATGAAGCTTAATGCTTAGCCCACAGAGTTGGGAAATCTTATATCTGAATTCCTGGCAGTAGCCATCAATAACTTTCACTTTAAAAGCATTTGGAACATTGATTTTTGCCTGACTTAAAACCAGAGGAGAAAGAGAAGTTTCACCTGAAACTTGGCCCAGATTACTCCTTTGTGGTTGATAAATCATGAACACACATCCAGCTCTGGTTAGTATTCGGAGCAAAAAAAAAAAAAAAAAAAAAAATCAGGAAAGAAAATTTTGTGCTTAATTTAGGTTTCAAAAAAGTTTAACAATTCTTTGCAACAACCCATGTGTTACAGCTATCAGAACATACTCTTGGACACTTGCGTGACTAGTAACATTTCATATCAGAAAATCCAGACAGAAATCGTAGCCTTATCCTCTAAACATACTTGAATTTAGTTAAGGGGTTATGTTAGTCACTCTTTGAAAGTCGTGTTAAGAAATACAGTGCTCTAAAGTGGGCTCTGCTCTTAGGTACAGAGATTTTAATACCTCTCCTTGACTTAAGTTTTTGGAAGAGGAAGTTTTATGTCTCTGCCAAATCCCAACCTCTGTCCCTTTCTGTGAGCCTGGCCTGGTGGTGTAGGATGAGCTCTTTAATCAATGCACCAATTAGGCGATTTGGGGTTACAAATATGAGAACCCAAACAAAGCTTACAGAAATTCAAAGGTCTTTACTGGTGCATATATCTGAAAATTCTGGAGGTAAATCGGGCTTTAGGCACACTCATCAGGACATAATCTCCATTTTTCCTGACATCTCTCAGCTCTGCTCTTCTTGTATTAGTTCTTACACCAGCTTTCCTCATGAGAGCAAAATGTCTTCCAGCAGAACCCAGGGCAGCTTGCTCCCTAATTCATGCCATGAATTTGTCTCTTCATTATTAAGATATTTGAGTTGGGATTTCTATTACTTCCAGCTGCAAGCATCATGATAATGATAGAGATACAGAAAGCATGGGAAAGGGGGAGCCCAGACCTTTTTGGAAACATATGTCTTCTGTCACAGCCTAAGTAAATTCAAAGAATTCTTAGGTATCCCTTCCACTTTTCCCTTTTCTACCTTCTCAATTCTTTTTACCTTTATTCCTCCATGTCTCTTACGAGCTTAAAATTATGGGAAACTGGAAGACACATACAAGATGGCAAAAGAAATGGGGAAAGCTTCTGAAAGCCTTCTCTTTCAACTTTGTAATTTTGTGTTAAGTAACAGTGATTGTCCTGTCATTAAAATTACCATGAAGACTTCAAACTACGCTTATTACTCCTGCTGTTACCACTAATATAGCAGCAGCTAAAATGTTGGTGATCCATCCCATGACATGTAGCTCAGCTTTGGAGAATTAGAGAGGGTGCAGGGCAATCACAGAGATGGCTAACAGTTTGAAATTGTTAATCATTTTAAAGAAACTGTCTTTATTTGATGTTAAAAACAGGGGGAAGAGGAGGGTGGGAGGAATGGAGAGAGAGAGAGAGAGAGAGAGATTCCCAAGGGCTGACACAATAAATTACAGATATTTCCATCACCTCCACTAGTGATCACTTTCAGGTAAAGGATTCAATGGCCAGAAGACCTAAGTTGTAGGATCCAATCAGTGCTGAACCAGATGTGAGTTTTGGACAAGTCACTTGACTTCCTTGGATCGAACCTTGAATGAGCAGGAGAGATTACTAGCCCCATTGCAGAGGGCTCTCTGATGGTTCTAGGCTTAGTGTTATCTCTTACAGGCAAGGTCAGATGGATCCCAGAAGCAGACTGGGTACTGTTCTCACGTTAAATCAGTGGGGAGGGCTCTTTTAAGATCTAATTTCTAATTTCTCAAATTTTCATTCATTCCACATACTTAGGATGTGAGAGCTGCTTAAGCCTGTGGAAACCATTGAGGCCAGGGTTCATTAACCTTTTTGTAATGGATTCCTTGACATCTTGATAAAAACTATGGGTATTATCTTTTGAAAAATAAGCACACAGAAACTTTTGCATGAAAATTAGGGGTTCACCGATTTTCCGAAGCACAACTGTGAGCCCATATGGACATAAGTTAAATATTCCTGATGTCATTTGACCCCTTTGCCTTATCAACAATAAAACTAATAACTAGAGAAGTAGAATGTCTCAACCAAAGTTACATAACAACTCAGTGATGAAGCCACTGGTGGCCTGAGCAAACAGCCATCCCGTGCTCCACTACCTCAGCCCTGGGACAGAGCCTTCTTACTTCTTAGGAAATGCAGCCTCCGCCCTCTCCCAAGGGCAAATGTTGATGAATCTGGAAGTCAATCATAGTGACTCCATTTCACTTGCAAAGGAAACCCGGCTAATGATACGTAATCTGACATCTTCTGGGAAGGGTTTTCCTCCCTGATTTGATAAAAGAGAGGAGCAACTTGCTTCTCCTTCTTTTACATGCCATTAACCACATTTACATTGTCTGTGAGGATGTGATTCTTGGAGCCACCAACATCCTCCATGTGGATGGCTAAGACATGGTGAAGATGACAGAGAGGGAAGATGGAAAGAACATGGGTCTTGGTGACATCATGGAGAGACTTCATCTCAATTTTGCTGAATGTCTGGTAATAACCATTTTTCTAGCTGCTACCTCTCTAGATCGACAGTGATTGTCCACGTATCAGTGTGTGTTACTGTCTCTGCAGTCTCTTGCCAAATTTCATCTGCAATCCTGAAGATGAAAAAGGTAATAATGATTAGTTTTCCTGACCCTCTTCTATTTTTCAACTCCATGAATTTGGTTAAAATGACAGTATTTAAAAGCTACACGAATTATGACAAACAACCACATATTCAGTGCAATTATTCAGTGAGACATTATTTGGTTTAAGCACTTTTTGCAAAGGTTTAAAAATCATTTTTTCCACTTAAAACATAAAATTGTTTATAATGTCAAATATAGTGAGTATAGTTGTATAGTACAGTACACATTAAGTAACACACGTACAACGCATACAGTCAAATGGTATGAAAAGATACACAGAAAAAAGTAAGACTTTCTCCTACTATTGTCTTTCACCTCCCCAATTCCCTCCCTTTGCTTCATTCACCCAACAGCATGTTGGAGATCATTCCTACATGTATTTCTTATGCTGCCTTATTTTTTTTAATGACTATATGGTAGTTCAATATATGGATGTACCCTAATTTCCTTAAGCAGTCTTAATGATGGACGTTTAGACATTTTCCAATCTTTGGATACTACAGCACTACTGCAAAAAGTATCTATGTATACTTGTCATTTGGCACAAATTTAAGTATATCTATATGATAAATTCCTAGAAATGCAATTACTGATATAAAGAGTACAGGCATTTTTAGTTTTTTTAATATTTCATTGTGGAAAATATTGAACATATATAAAAACTAGTGAAATTACAAAATATAAAGAGTATATTGATGCACTCTGTACCCATTTCTGCCACCAACATTTATCAGCACATGGTCTTGTTTCATATCTACTCCTTCACATCCCACAATTATTTTGAAGCACATCCTTCATATCATGTAATTTCACCTGCAAATTTGTATGAATATCTAAAAAATAAAGATTCTCTTTTAAAAAATAGCTACATTACAATAATCAAATGAGAAATTCTTTAATACCATCAAACAATATCCAAGTGTCCCTGATTGTCTCATAAATCTCTGTAGGGTAGGTTAATTCAAATCCGGAATCATACAAGGGTGATGTGGTTGACACGCTTTTTAAGTCTCTCTTAGTCTATAGGTTTCCCCTCCTTCCTCTTAAACTTTTGCACGTTTTCGTTAAACCTGGTGTTGTTGTCCTGTTAGGATTGTGATTCTCTATATCATTCAACATGGTCAACCATCTCCAGCATTTTTTTGTAAGCTGATAGATAGATTAAAGTTTCATTTCTTGGCAAGAACATTCTAATTTGGTACTTAGTACTTGATACTCTGTACTTCCTATTGCATCACAGCAGGAGGCACAGACTTCACTGTTGTCTCTTTTTTGCTATATTGTAATATTCATCAGTTGATCAATAACTGATATTGTCAGCTTGATCCATCTATTATAAATTGTTCACTGGCTTTCTAATGGCTTTAACAGCAATAAATGATAATTGCCTAGATTAATTATTTCATTTGGGGTTGCAAAGTGGTACTACTCTAATTTTACCATTGTTTCTGTATTTGTTAATTGAAATCTTCTATAAAAGAGAATGTTCCCTCTTGACTATTTAGTTACCCTGTGTGCTGGTTTGAAAGGAAGTATGCCCCCTAGAAAAGCCATGTTTTAATCAAAATATCATTCCATAAAGATAGAATAATCTCTATTCAATACTGTATGTTTGAAACTGTAATGAGATCATCTCCCTGGATGATGTGATTTAGTCAAGAATGGTTGTTAAACTGGATTAGGGGATGACATGTCTCCACCCATTTGGGTGGGTCTTGATTGGTTTATTGGAGTCTTATAAAAGAGGAAATATTTTGGAGAATGAGAGAGTCAGAGAGGGCAACACTACGAAGCAGAGAATCCACCAGCCAGCGACCTTTGGAGATGAAGAAGGAAAATGCCTCCTGGGGAGCTTCATGAAACTGGAGGCCAGGAGAGAAAGCTAGCAGATGACGCCGTGTTCTCCATGTGCCCTTCCAGATGAGAGAGAAGCCCTGACTGTGTTCACCATGTGCCCTTCTCACTTCAGAGAGAAACCTCGAACTTCATCGGCCTTCTTGAACCAAAATATCTTTCCTTGGATGCCTTTGATTGGACATTTCTTTTTTTTTCTTTCTTTCTTTTTTTTAACATGGGCAGGCACCGGGAATCGAACCCGGGTCCTCGGGCATGGCAGGCAAGCATTCTTACCTGCTGAGCCACCATGGCCTGCCCTGGACATTTCTATAGACTTGTTTTAATTGGGACATTTTCTCGGCCTTAGAACTGTAAACTAACAACTCATTAAATTCCCCTTGTTAAAAGCCATTCTGTTTCTGGCATATTGCATTCTGGCAGCTAGCAAACTAGAACAGATTTTGGTACCAGAGAGTGGGGTGCTGCTGCTGCAGTTTGCAAATACCAAACATGTTGGAAGGCCTTTTTAAATGGATAAGGGGAAGATTCTGGAAGAGTTGTGAAAAGTTTAATAGAGAAGGCCTAAAATTCTTTGAAGAGACTGTTGGTAGAAATGTAGACTCTAAAGATACCTCTGACCAGGCTTTAGACAGAGATGAGGCCTGTGTTATTAGAAACTGGAAGGTAGGTGACCCTTGTTTTAAAATGGCAGATAATCTGGCAAAACTGACTGGTGGCTTTGGCTGGAAGGCAGATTTTAAAAGCCATGAACTTGGATATTTAACAGAGGAGATTTCCAAATTAAATGTCAAAAGTGCAGCCTGGTTTCTCCTTGCAGCTTATAGTGAAATGCGACAGGAAAGAGATAAGCTGAAAACTGAACTCTTGGGTACAAAGAAACCAGAAATTGAAGTTCTGGAAAATTCTGGGCTGCCAGGAAGGGAGACCCCAGAGAATAGTGCCCCACATGAGGTCTTGGCCAAGTGTGGAACCAGTCAGCCATTTCAGGGAAAGTCAGGATCGGACATGGAGTTATCCAGGAAGGATTTGTGGAAACTCCTTATGTCTGATGGGCATGATCCAATACTACTGCATAGAAAGCCGATGAGAGTGCTGTGGGACCTATATAAACAGAGCCGCTGCCGGTCTGGACTGGGGGGTTCAGAGAAGGGACACATTGGAGGAAAAATAACTTCAGAGGCAAAACTATGGAGGCTGAGGTCTGAAGTCAAGAAGCCTCGGGCCAGGAGAAAGGACTCACTCAAGACCATGGAGAGGGTGCGTTTGCCCCAAAAGCAGAGGATGGACCTTCTACCTCTTTGCAGTGGAAGAGTCATGCCGCCTCAGGCCTTAGAGAGGGTGAAGCACATTTCTTGGGGTTTGGGGAGAGCCTGGCTGCCACCACATGGAGGGGTTGAACATGTGCCCCGGAGATGGCAGAAAGCCCGGGTGCAGCCCCGATGCTTGGAGAGGGTGGAGCCGAGAAAAAGGTGGTCTCCGCAATGTCCCCCAAGGCTGCATTCAGAGAGAGGCAGGCCTCTGCATAGGTATTTGGAAAGGGTGGGACTGCCACTTTCTAAAGCCTGAGGATAAATGACTCTCAGACTTTGAAATCTAATGGACTTTGCCCTGCAGGTTTTCGAAACTGTATGGGTCTGGTGACCCCTGTGTTCCTTCCTCCCTATGGAAATGTGTATATGTATCCTATGAATGTTCCTCCTTTGTACGTTGGCAGCAAATAGCTTGTTATGAGTTTTCAAAGGTCCAGAGCAAATGGAGAGAATTTTGCCTTAGGACAGACCATGCCTGTAACTGACTTGATGAGATTTTATACTGTCTCTAATTTTATACTTCATTGTATTGCTACTGAAAGGTTTAAGGTTTCTGATATTGTTATGAAATTAATGTATTTTGTATACAGGAAAAATATGTCTTTTTAGGGGCCAGAGGGTGGAATGTGCTGGTTTGAAAGGAAGTATACCCCCTAGAAAAGCCATTTAATTAAAGAAAAGCTTTAATCAAAATATCATTTCATAAAGGTAGAATAATCTATTCAATACTGTATGTTTGAAACTGTAATCAGATCATATTCCTGGATGATGTGATTTAGTCAAGAGTGATTGTTAAACTGGATTAAGGGACAACATGTCTCCACCCATTTGGGTGGGTCTTGAATGGTTTATTAGAGTCCTATAAAAGAGGAAATATTTTGGAGAATGAGAGCATCAGAGAGAGCAACACTACGAAGCAGAGAGTCCACCAGCCAGCGACCTTTGGGAAGTAGAGATGTTTGATTCTTTCCCATTCTTTGCCAGTTATTAGGATAAAGTGGGGGGCAGCAGTTCCCTAATATTTGGTAATAACCTTAATATGTGCTCCCATAGCACACAGTCTATGTGATCTAAATACTATTTTGCTCTTAAAGAAATGTCTGGTTTCAGGTCTGGGGCAGAAAATGTATAAGATGAGTCTAGAACAACATGTTGTCAATTCCAAAAAGCATGAAGCTTTCTAAGACTAAGTACTGGGGGTGTTTTAAAGGGATTCAGGAGCCAACCTGAAGAAGATCCTATGGGCAGAGATCGAGAAATAACACCTGCAGTGCACAGAGATACAAAATAGGTTAAAGTCTGTAAGAGTTCATAGATAAGCTCCCTCCCACCCTCAGAAAACAACTTCATTTGTTACCTTTGGAGTTTAAAATTTCCATAAATAGATTAACAAACTTCCCAAGTAAGATAAAGTTATAATCATCATAAAATCCCAGCAAAAGTCAAGTTAAGTAAATGAAATTTTATACAGAAGACAAAGCAATATAGAGACTGAATTAAGCAGAATTTTACATTTTCTCAGAAGCTCAGTTGATTGATGTATATCTATATTTATTTCTAATCTTGTAAAGACTGGACATTTCAGGCTGTGATATGAATTATAGAAAGTGGCAAATCTTGGAAGAAGGACATTTCAACAAATGGATTAATATAATGTAATTGGTAACTGGTTACATGCTATCATAATCGAGCCTTGGTAGATTCCTGAGTTGTTAAAATCCTTTTGCATTAGTAGTATATTTTCAAATGCTTTTTTAGGCTGAGGGGGAGTTAAGATTATCTTTAGATCTGTCTAAAAGTGGAAAGGACTGCCTCACAAAGGGTTGAGATAATTGAAATTATTTATGCAGATTCTTAACTTCTCTGGGGGCTACTATGGAAGGAACTAACAATTGATGGGAAAACATTCTATTATCTCTCCTCCCAACTCTAAATCTGTGATTCTCTATGGAAGAATTTAATGACCATAAGAATATTTGTGTTCCCGCTGCTAATTGTGAAATCTTCATTATACCTCACATAGTAACAAGATAGATTTTTATCACTTTTGAATAGTTTAATAAAATTTTATCTCCTAGGTATTTAAATGTGAAGGACAAAAATATCTCTTGAGACTTCTCCTCTGAGAGAGAAGTATGATACATTTAGGAAGATCATCTTTTCCTTTCTTCCAAATAAGTTGGTTATTGATTATGAAAGTATTCTAATCTTCTGTTGGAAAGAGACCTCAGACTTAAAGTCTTATTTTATGCAAAGAAACTATAGAGAAAATGTATTAACACTTTTGATCCCAGCAAATGATGGCTAGTGGAAAGAATAGAGAGTTGATAGTGAAGAAAAAGAGAAGCAGGTAGAGCTATTTGTCCTTAAGATGCTTGTAGAGGGTTCTACGGAGCGAGTGACCTGCAATGAAGGAGGGCCTAAACTCTCCAGGGTTAAATATTTCTCTGCAGATGATGATTCACAATGACTACAGGGAGATGTTATAGAGGGCTTTCAAGTGGGTAGAAGAAATTACTGGATAGTCTCTCCAGGAAATGCTGGAGCCCCTGTGGATTATTCTAATCCTACAGGGTTGTGTGGCTTTGTGTTCGACTAGGCTATTGCACAACTCTGTAGAGAGAGAAATTAACTTGTGCAGAACTGCAGAGGAAACTCCTTATGTCTGATGGGCATGATCCAACACGTTTCCCATATATGCCTATGCAAATGATTCCTGGTCAAGGTAATGCAAGTGAATGCAAGTGAAGTTTCTCAAAGAATATAAATTTCCATGATTCAAAACTTTATCATTTGTAACATCTTACGGATGTCCTCATTAATCAATGAGTGAAATAATATCTTAAGCACGTGCTTGTTTTAAGATATTATTGTGAGAGTCATAATTATATCTCTTAAAATTTATATATTAACAAGATGAGACCCCATTCTTAAATGGCAATTCCTAAACTTATATAAAAGAGGGATATTTCATGATCACATTATTCCTCACTTCCCAGAGTCACTGTCCTTGGTTTAGGGTACTCATCTGACATATTTATTTAGTTTATGGATCAACTAATACTTAAAAAGCTGGTGGCTGGTGAATAAGAACCCTGAGACTCAGATGTCCCTAGTCTTAGATCCATGTGATGGGCTTAGATCCAACTGAGGACACAACTGCTTGTCCTCAGTAGCCTCTTCAGTATCATAAAGGGGTTGAATAAATATTCTCTAATGTCCCTTCCAAACTTTAGAATGTTCTGATTCTATGGCTTATACTTGAGGGTGAGAATGTAGAAACAAAATATTCCCCCTTGTTTAGAAGAAAGACTTTTTTTCCCTAGAAGCAATTTTATTGAGGTGCAATTCACATAATATAGTCATTTTTTAAAATTTAATTTATTTTCTATTATCAAACTAAAACAACATACAAACATGAACATTCTTAACATACAAACATTCCATGTATGGTGTACAATCAATGGCTCACAATATCATCACATAGTAGTATATTCATCACCATGATCATTTTTTAGAACATTTGCATCACTCCAGAAAAAGAAATAAAAAGAAAAAAGAAAAAACCCACGCTAGATGTTCTTTAGGGTTGGCAGGAATGATTTTGATTGGGGTTTGGCAAACCATGATAAAACAGCAATATCTAGCTGAAGCATGCATGGGAGTGGCCTCCAGAGTAGTCTTGAATCTATTTGAACTCTCAGCCACTAACACCTTAATTGTTATAATTCCTTTCCCCGTTTTGGTCAGGAAAGCAACGTCAGTACCACACCAGGACCAAGCTCATGCCTGGGCGTTTCAGCTGCTTTAGAAGAAAGATATTTTAATGAAATATCCATACATTGATGGGCCTATCCACATATCTGTGCTCATCCAAGTAAGACCAGGTTTCAGAAGATTTTTTTCTCTCTTCTATTCTCCCATTACTTTACACAGCTGCTTCCTGCCATGTCAATATGTCACTAACTGCCTTTGTGTGCAATCGTCTCCATGTGGAAATGCAAGGCTAAGTGTGCATCAGCCTCTCCAGGGTGCCTTGTGTCTCACTCCATTACAGAGGGGTCACCACAGACAGCATTATCTGCGAGCTAAGTTTGGCATTTCCTTCCTTTCCTGTGTTGATCATAATTTGATTCCAATTTCCTTGGGAGTCTCTTGACTTTACAATTTGTCAGTAGTTCTAATCCTGTTTTAACATAATTTAGAGCTATAGTGATGCTAATGATGTCTTTGATAATAAGCTGGGGATTGTCAGAGAGCTTTTAAAAAGTATATTCTAATAGTGAAGAAAAAACTTAAAAAAACAAACAAACAAAAACAAAACCCAAACACCGCAGGAACACAGGAAAAGGGTGCCATCTAAACAAAGTAATTTGCACAAGGCTTGGGGGTTGACAGGAGTGGAGCACCAGACAAGACACTCAGTGAAATATGAATTTCAGATAAACAATGAAAAAGAATGGAATGTGATATATACTTAAACTAAAAATTAATTCTTTGTTTATCTGAAACTCAATTTTTCACTGCGTGTCTTGTTTTTATGTTTCCTAAATCTGGCAATCCTAATAAGATATTAAAAGCTGAGTTTTCTGTTTGGGAACATCTGCTTGAGATAAACTGAGGTTCTAGTGTGTGTCTGGGCTTTTTTTAGTTCGTCAAATGTTAAACAGAAAAGCGCACCAACATTGATAAGGGGAAGAGGTTGAAACGTCCCCCATCATTTTCATGTGAGAAAATTTCATGGGAAAACTGTAAATTTCATCATGCTAAACTTGTGTCCATAGATATTTGGTCCCTGGAAAAAAAAAAACAAACCACAGTTGGCAACTCCCTGAGAAGTTGCAGCTCTGGTATGTTTCAGTCCAAGAATTTTAAAAGGTCATAGAAATTGTAGTATTTGAGGGGTTCTGGAGACTTGATGAATGATGAAAAAATACAGATATTTTCAGGAAGGACTTTGGTTTTAAGCACTCAGCTCCGAGGATAAAGCTGTGCAATGGTAGGTGCTGATTCTTCAGCCACTCTACAAAGACCCTCCTAACAGTCCAGTACCAAAGCCTTCCGGAAGGTCTCCAGATGTATGCGTGTTCACTGATACGCCACACACCTCATCTTTCACGTTTCTGTAACTCAGAGGTTAGGATTTAAGGGATGATTATGATTACTGAATCATGATACAGATATTCCTCCTTACTTTCTGGCATTTTAGAGTAGACAAAGGGAAATATCTAAAACCCCTAACTGTAATCCAGCTACCTTGATCTCTGATAATGTTTGTACAGCCTTTATCTTGTGCCCTTATGATTGTAAAGCCTTGTGACTAACCCTCATCTGTGCCCAGTTATCCAGTTTTTCGACTCTAAAATCTTATAATCACTAAAGACAATTGTTTATTAAGGAAGGGTGCTGGGTCAGCCCAAGTCCAGAGTTATCTTGATATCTGGAGCAAGATGTAACCAAAGTGGGCCCACCCGACCTGTGCAGTAGCTTAGACTTGAACCTATAAGCCAACCATACCTCATTATAATATTAAAAGTCATACCCATCGTCATATGAAGGAAGCCATTTTTTACATTCCTCCTGTAATCAATCTGCGCATGCTCAATAATTAGATCACCTCTAATTACATCATCTAGAACTATTGTATTCATTATCCTAAAACCTGCCCATCTTTTGATACTGTAAAACTGTCACAATTGCTGCAGTTCAGGGAGACGGATTTTTGGCTGATAGGCCATCTGATTGCCTGCTTTGCATCTAGCAATAAACTCTATCTCTCTTTGAAAACCCGGGGTCTCAAGAATTGGTCATTGAGCGCATCGGGCAGAGAAACCACTGCCTTTGTCCGTTGACAACTTGGCGACCCCTAGATGGACGGAGATCCCTAAGGAGTCCAGCTGGAACCCCAGCAGGGCAGGCAAACATGGAAACCAAGCCTTGTGTTCTGCTGCCACACCAGATTCTTTTGGTGCATTAAAAATCTTCCAGGAGAGAAACTGTTTCCAGTGGCAAGTCCGAACGTCTGACGTAGGTCAGAGGGGTAAAAGTGGATCAGGATGCTCGTAAAGGGGGCTCTGCATCCAGGACGATCCCCCTTGCTCTGACCTCTACACCTTTCTGTTTTCTGGGTACCACTCTGTACGGGGTTGGAGGCCCTGACCTGTGTTTATCTGTAGAGGGTTTAAAACCCTGCCCTGAATTTGTCTGTTGAGTATACTCCTGGAAAATAAGTCATCCAACAATTAATCACTGTCTAATGAAATTAAGTATGTCTTTTTTAACTGTTAACTGGTGTGTTACCTAGGTACAATAAGTATTTACTGCTTGTTTGTTAATTGATGTGTTTGGTATGGTTATTAATGGGTGTGTTACTGAAATATAAAGTGTTAAGTTTCTTTAAATTTGTTGGTTGGTGTCTTACTGTATTTGCATTAGTCATGTGTTCTAGTTGGTTATTGATTAAGGAAATTCACTAAAATGGGAACCCTTGAGCTGTATTGAAATTGAAAAGATTTTTGTTAGGAGCTATGAGGAGAAGCTTTATTTCTATAACACAATCTGG
Source organism: Myrmecophaga tridactyla (assembly GCA_004026745.1). Taxonomy (NCBI): domain Eukaryota; kingdom Metazoa; phylum Chordata; class Mammalia; order Pilosa; family Myrmecophagidae; genus Myrmecophaga; species Myrmecophaga tridactyla. The sequence continues at coordinate 60,004 of PVIY010008036.1, forward strand.
TCTCAATATGATTTAGAATCAGGGGAGAAATGGCCTGGGAATGGCTCCATAATTGTTCTGCAAAAGGGCAGAAATGGGATAAGATAATGTATATTCAGTTCTTTACTGTCCTTCACAAAAGTATTTCTGTATTTATGTTTCTTGTGACTTTCTATTTTGTGTCTGCCTGTTCAATGTATATTCTCATACTTCCAGATGGTAATAGTAAATTAACAAAAAATTCTTGAAGAGTTCTATTCGAATTACTTAAAAATGAACAAGCAGTCTATATATGTCTTACTCCTGGAACCCAGAAGAAAAAACCCTCTGGGCAGCAGGGTTCAGAGTTGAGTTTTTATAATTACTGTGAGCAAACCTGGACATTAGAAAGAAGCAGCCCCTCAAATTTCCCTAAGGCAGCAAAAGGTTGCCAGAGGGCTGCCTCTGGGAAAGGCCAAGACGTTTTCCGATTATCTGGGTCACAGCTTTAAGTGAAATGTATCTAATAATTGGAAATAATTAAAAGAAGGGCATAGGTTAATCCTATTGCCTAAAAGTTTTGTTAAAATATTTTTTCCAGTGATAGCTTCGCAATGGTAACCACAGAAAACAGATCATTAAATTATTAAAATATGAATAGACTTAGGGTAGGAGTAACTGAATAAAATCTAATTTTCAAATTTCAATAAGTAAAATGAAAGGTCTTTGAGAGATATGGAAAAGTTTTTCTGGATTTAGGATTGGGACTAATTAAACACTTGCAACATATATTCCAGAACTTGATAGTCCATGTACTTTTAGAACTGTTTGTGATCTTAGGATATTAAGAAGCAAATAGATTTTTTTTAACTTTAATAGAAGGAATTTTATGATGAATTTTTGAATTAAAATGCAATTTTATTCTGCTTGAGTATGTTCTAAATTTATACAAGCTTACTAATAAGCTTTGTATTATAAGTACAATCTCAAAATTACATTTATATAATAAAATGAGAATATGCTGATGCTCCAAATATATCCTATTTAAGAAATCAGTTAAGTTTAGTAAGAAATATAAATGAGATTTTTTTTAAACTGGATTAACTGGATTTCAAAGAATCTGGCTTTTTAATTACTTTGTCATTTGTTACCGCAGTACGTGGAAGAATTTGAATTTGTAGTAGCTTTGTTAATGTCAATCAGTATATTTTGTTAGTGAGTGATATCATGAATGTGGATGACATAATTCTTAGCTGCAAAGAGTTCATATTCTAGTTAGAATATATGCATGTACTAGGGCATAGAATATGACAGTAGAAACAAGGAATGAAAATGCTGGAAGAATTTTTAAAAGCAGATAAATAAAGAATGACCTTGGATGACCTCAAGAAGAGATGACATTTGTAAGAGTTTTAAATAAGAAAGTAGCATTTGAATAAATAGAGCTATGAACTAGTTTTTTTTAAGCCATAATTTAATTTTGTAAACTAACATATTCCTGGTATTATTTATCACTTGGGAATTATATTGAGAAAAAATTGAGATTGTTTTCTGGATATAAATCCCTTAGTTATTGAAAAGCTGATTTTATTTCAAACTTAGGCTCTTCTGACCTTAGTGCTGGATAGGACTGAGAAATTTTAGGCATGTTGTAAAGTAATTATTTGTGTGTTGTGAGTAATGCCTAGCTGTGTTCCAACCAAAGCAAAAATTTTTCCCTTCTTCCATTATGTTATAGTATCTCTGTTACTTCCCCCTTTCGTGAATACTGTTATTGGAAGGAAGCATGCATGTTCAAAGAGCTTTGTGAATTTATCAAATTTATTCCTGCTTATATGCAATCTGGATAAATAAAACTATAGGTGGGATGGATATTATTTTTATTATTTTCCATAGTAAGATGACCCTATTTTCTAATTAAAGTGAATTTTGTTTGTATCTGCCTACAAGCCCTGAATGGATATGGAAAATTGTTAAAGGGTTAAGAAAGTAAATTTTGTTTGTTGTTAACAAGCCCTGAATAAATATGGAAAGTTGTAGAAGGTTCATAAAAGTGAATTTTGTCAAACCATGTATTCATACAAAACTAAAGTTTGGCTTGCTCTGTTAAAATAATGTAAATTGTTAGTCTGCTCTTAAAGAAAAGTTATAAAAAATTTTTCTTAGCCATCTGAGTACTCTGTCTAGAACATAAACATTTTATATGAGAATAATTCCTCATTAATGTTTATGTTGACTTTATCATCTTTTATTTCAGAAGACAAACCTTCTTTTAAAGGAAGACTCTTACCAAGGATTTATTACTTTACCTCGTAAAAGTGAGATGCCAAAATAGTTTAACACATTACACAAGAAGTGTTTAGGAGGCATTTTAGTGGTTAAAGGGAATTTTCTGTACTTTTTAAGCTAAATTTGTATGGGTTAAATGTTATTCATATACATATGAATGTATATTCATATACAATCTCTAAATGGAGAGTGTTTAAAATTCCTAAAGACTTGACAATATTCTCACTGCCCATGTTATATTCTGATACTGATGTACTAAACAACAGTATGATTTTGTTGTCCTGATTTTAGTTATTAGAAAAAACTCCAGCTCATGGAAACAGCCAAATTTACTTGTCAGTTACACTGCTTTGCTCTAATGCTTCTCTAAAAATATTAGTTACAGGTCAGAGCTTCATCTACAACAAGGAGAAACTTTTTAAAAGAGGCAGGACAAATATATAATTATGCTTTACCTGTTAATTAACATGATTTTGATAAATGCATAAAGGTGAAACAGGACAAAACCTCTACTGTGGTTTGTCAATATAAGACAGTTGTCAGATGTTTTTATTTTTGAAAGTAGCTTCATTTAAAAATGCTTATAAGAAAATTAGGGCTTAGATTGTAAGCTCTTGCAGCAGTTACATTTATTCTTGAGCTTTAACGGTTATTTCTAAATTCTGAGATGCTTTGATTTTTTTGTATAATCTAGTACAGTCCTGGAACTGTAACAGTATCTGAGTGACACCCAAGAATCAAAGTTAGTTCTCCAGCTCTGAAATTCAGAAAAAAATCACATAAATTTAGAATAAGCATTTCAAAAATTTTATAGTTATCTAACAGAGTGATATCATGTCTGGTGAATCTAATAATGAAAAATCAGGGCACGCATTTTGTATGTCTTTTTTGTTGTTTGCATCATTTTCCTTGTAATTTTATGCATCATTTTCCTTGTAATTTTATTATATTTCACAAAATATGCATTAAAAGTCTATGATATATGAAAAGATCAAAGGCACATTAATTTTAATGCCATTTAAAACATATGAGATAATTCCTACAATGGCATTGAAATCTTTATCACTTCAGTCCTTCCATAAATCATAACTACACATACATCAGGCACTTTGCTAGACACTAGGATAAAGTGATGAATTAGACAGACATAGTTCTATTGTTCCTTCCCTCTCAGAGTACATTCAAGAGAAGAGGCAGAGAGTTAAATCACAACAAACTGCATTAAAAGAATCATGATAGTGGTAAATAAAAGGTGATATACGAACACATTGAAAGGGCCCTACACTAGTCAAGGATTCTGAGAAATATTCCCAGAGGAAGTTGCACAAGGAGTGTTAGTATACTAGTCAGAAATTCTGAGAAAAGGTCACAACTGGAGATAGAAATGTGGGGCCACCATTTGGAGATGGCAGTTTAGGGCTTAGGAATGGATGAGATTGCCTAAGTCAGATGAACCTGCAAAGAGATAGAAATGGAGTAGTCAAAAAGGTACGAGGAATCAATAAGATTGTGGACTGTCTTAAGCCAAAGGAAGAATGTTTGGCAAAGCAGAGACTGATAATGAATGTTGAGTGCTGTTGAGAGATCAAACAAGAATTGAAAAATGTTCACTGAGTCCAATGTGAAAGCCACTGTTTGTGGTGAGAGATGTTCCTGGGATCTGGTAGACAGTGGGTGGTGGTGGGATAGTGTTTCAGAAGCCAAGTTACAGGAGTAAAAAAAAAAAGAATACAATGGTTATAAACAACTCTTTCCAGAAGTTTCACTGTGGAATAGAGGGAAATAGGCCAGCATCTGAAGGCAAACGTGGGTAAATTTTATTTTATTTTATTTTTAAGATGAGAGAGCAAATATAAATGCTGATTGTGAGAATGTGATAGAAAGTAAGAATTTGGAGATAATGAAGACAAAGGGGGATAATTGATGGCAGTGTCCAAGAAGGCAAATGAGATGAAATCCCTAGGCAACTTGACACCTACCCTACTTGTGACGACAAATGCCTGCTTCTCCACCAGACTGAAAGCTCCGTGAGAACAGTGACCACATTCATGGGGTTCTCCTCTCTCTACCAAGTATCCACCCTAGTGCCAGAACTTCAAGATGTTCATTATATACATAAAGATATCTGGGAGCCCATGGAGGCTATTTGTCTTTGACAAGAGCAGGTCTAAATAGAGGAAACATGATAGAAGACCATAAGGAGGAATGGAAAAACGTGAGGAATTTTTTAGTTGATAACTTTTATTTTTTCAGTAAAATGAATAAAAAAGAATGGGGAAGGAGACTTCCAGTTTCCTTTAAAATATGTAAAGAGCTTGGAAATCATTGCTCCTGTCTACACAACAAGAAAAAAAACTGAACAAACTGAAAATGAACAACTCTTCTTAGACCCCTCAGAAAATTGAGGTGACATGGTGACCTGCCTCCCCCAAAACTGGAGAAACAGGTAAATACAGAGAATCACAGCTTACCATGGCTTCCACCTTAGGAAATTAAAGAAAGAAAAATTAAAGAAATTAAACAAAGAAAAGCAAGCAAAAGAAAAGAAATAACAAAAATTACAACAAAAAAAATCAGTGCAATTGACAATAGGAAATCAATAGAGTAAAATCAGTGAAGCCAAAAAGCTTGGAAAGGTCAATTAAAGTGATAAAACTCTAGCCAGGCAAAACTAGAGAACAAGAGAAAAAACACAAATTACTAATATCAGAAACCATCATTAGTGGTCCCATGGACAGTAATAGGATAATAAAGGAATATTATGAGCAACTCCAAATTAACAAATTTGATAATTTAGAAGTGGACCCTGTATTAGTTAGTAAGCTGCCAGAATGTGATATACCAGAACTGGAATGGCTTTATAAAAGGGGAATTTAATAAGTTACAAGTTTATAGTTCTAAGCCTATGGAAATGTCCAAATTACGGCGTCCAGGAAAAGATACCTTAATTCCAGAAAGGCCAATACATATGAACACCTCTGTCAGCTGGGAAGGCAGGCTGAGCCCTTGGTGGTCCCTTGCTCCTGGGCCCCATTGCTTTCTGCCTCTGTTCCTGTGGGGGTTCCTCACTTTGCTTCTCTGGGCTGGCTTTCATCTCTTGGCTTCCCTTGGCTCTCTTCAGGTTCTGGCTTGCTTAACATCTCATGGTGATGTCTGCTGGGCTTCAAGCATCTCCAAATGTCTTTGTCTGTGTTCTTCAGACAGACTTGCATCTATGTCAGCTCTGCTCTGAAGTTTCTGTCCTCTCTGTTATTTTTTCATTTCTGTCATTTTTGACTCCCTCCAAAATGTTTCTTCTTTTAAAGGATGACAGTAAACTAATTGAGACCCACCTGGGATGGGTGGAGTCACATCTCCATTGAATCAAATGTCACACCCACATCTCTGTTTCTACCCTACAGTACTGAATCAGGATTAAAAGAAAAGCTGCTGCCACAAAATTGGATCAGGATTAAAATATGGCTTTTCTGGGGTATATACTATTTTTTAATATTTTAGTATAGATAATTTTATTATAGATAATCAACTCAAAGAAATTGAATCAGCAATTAAGACCCTCCCAAAAAAGGAAGTACCAAGTCCAGGTGATTTCACTGGTGAATTTCATCAAACATTTCAGGAAAGAAATTATACCAGTTCTCTACAATCTCTTTCAGAAAATAGAAGCAGAGGGAACACTTCCTAATTCCTTCCATGAGATTGGCATTACCTCAATAGCAAAACTAGATAAAGACATTGCAAGAAAGGAAAAGTACAGTCTAATATCTTACATGAACATTGATGCAAAAATCCTGAAAAAAAATAGCAAATTGAATCCAATGATGTATATATCCAATGATATATATTTATACATTAGGACCAAGTGAGATTTATTCCAAATATGAAAGATGGGTTTAAAACTTTAAAAACAATTAATATAGCACATTATGAATAGGCTAAGGAAGAAAAATCATATGATCATGTTAATAGCTAAAGAAAAAGCATTTGACAAAATCTAATGCCCCTTCATGATAAAACTCTCAAAAAACTAGGAATAGACAAGAACATCCTCAGCTTGATAAAAATCATCTATTAAAAATACTTACAGCTAAATATGTAAAGTTGAGAAACTAGATGCTTTCCCACTAAGATCAGAAACAAATAAAAGATGTACCCTATCATCACTCCTTTTCCATATCATGCTGAAATTTCTAGCTAATGTAATAAGACAAGAAAAGGAAATAAAAATTATACAACTTGAGAAAGAAGAAAAAAATGTCTTTTTTTAGAAATGACATGATTGTCTATGCAGAAAATCCCAAAGAATCACCATAAAACCTCCTGGAACTAATAAGTGATGATAGCAAATTTTCAGGATACGATGTTAATATAAAAAAATCAATTTGCTTCCCTATATTCCAGGTATATTAATCAGGGTTCATCAGAGAAACAGAACCAACAGTATATTTATATATTTTTATTTATGTATATTACATACATAAATATTAGATTTATTATAGGAACTGTCTTATGCAACCGTGGGACTAGGCAAGTTTGAATTTTGTAGGGCAGGCCATAAATTGCGAACTCCAATGAAGGTTCAATGAATTTCCCAGTAGACACTGACTGACTGAAGTAGAATTAGAAATTCTTCTTTCTGATTGTTGAAATAATTAGGTTTCCCTTTAAGACCTTCAGCTGATTGGATGAGACTTCTCTCATTCCTGAATGCAATGACTTTTGTTGACCATAGATGTAATAAGCCATAGACGTAATGTAATGATTTCAATCCATGAAATATCCTCACAGTAACAATCAAGCCAGTGCTTGCTTAGGCAAATAACTGGATACCATAACTTAGCTAAGTTGACATATGAACTTAACCATCATACCAGCAATGAAGTATTGACAATTAAAATAAAAAGCATAACACTATTTATGTTAGCACCAAAAAATTGAAGTAGGTATAAATCTAACAATATATATATAAGATCTATATAAGGAAAATTACAAAAGTTTAAGGAAAGAAATCAGTGAAGATCTGGATAAATGGAGGGATATTCCATGTTCATGGATAGGATGACATAATATAGTTAAGATATCAATTCTTCCTAACATCATCTATAGAATCAATGCCACCTCAATCAAAATCTCAGCCAGTTTTGTGGGTATCAATAAATCGATTCTAAGGTTTACATGGAAACACAAAACACATAGCATAGCTAACACAATACTGAAGAAGATGAACAAGTCGTATCAGAGAAGACTAACACTTTTGGCTTCATTACTTACTAGAAAGCCCAATAATCAAGACAATGTAGTACTGGTTAAATAATAACACATAGACCAATTGAATTGAATAGGGAACCCAGAAAGAAAACTATACACATATAGCCAACTGTTGTGACAAAAGAGCAAAGGCAATTCAATGGAAAAAGGATAGCCTTTTCAACAAATTGTGTTGTAGCAACTAGACATCTACATACAAAAAATGAGTCTAGACACAGACCTTACTTTCATCAGAAAAATTAACTCAAAATGGATCATAGATCTAAACATAAAATATAAAGCTATACAACTTCGAGAAGATAACATAGGAAAAAATCTGGGTGACCTTGGGTTTGGTGATGAATTTTTAAACACCAAAAACATGATTCATGAAAGTTACAACTGATAATTTGGACTTAATTAAAATTAAAACCTCTGCTCTGTGAAAGACAGTTAAGAGAATGAAAATACAAAGCACAGAATGAAGAAATATTTGCAAACCCTCTATTTGATAAATAACTTGTATCTAAAATATATGAAGAACACTTACAACTCAGCCATAAGAAAGCAACTCAATTTAAAAATGGCCAAAAGAACTGAATATACACCTCACCAAAGAAAATACATAGATGGCAGTTAAGCATGTGAAAAAATACTCAGCATCACTTGTCACAGGGAGTTGCAAATTAAAACGATGAGATACCACTTCACACCTATTAGGATGGCTAAAATCCAAAGCACTGATATCACCAAATGTTGACAAAGGTGCCGAGCAACAGAAACTCTCATTCATTGCTGGTGGAAATCGAAGATGGTACTGTCACTTTAGAAGACATTATGGCAGTTTCTTGCAAATCTAAACATTGTCTTACCATATGACCCAGCAATCAAGCTCCTAGGTATTTACATACATGAGGTGAAAACTTATGTGCACAAAAAACATACACATGAATGTTTATAGAAACTTTATTCAAATTACCAAAAACTGAAAAAACCAAGATATCCTTCAATAAGTAATTGGATAAACAAATGTGGTACATGCATATAATAGAATATTATTCAATGGTCAAAAGAAATGAGTTATCAAACCACTGAGGAACCTTAAATGCTTATGGCTAAGTAAAAGAAGCCAGCCTGAAAATTCTGCACACTCTGTGATTCCAACTATTTGGATTTCCAGAAAAGGCAAAACCATGGAGACTGTAAAAAGATCAGTGGTTGCTGGGATTTGGTGGGGGAGAGAGGAAAGGGCAGAATAAAGGTGATTTTTAGAGCAGTAAAACTTCAGTAAGATATGCAATAGTAGGGCATTATGCTTTTGTCAAATGCCACAGAACTGCCCAACACAAAGAATGGAGACCAATATAAACTATGGATTTAGTTAACAATAACATATCAATGTTAGTTAACCATTTGTAACAATTGTACCACACTAAAGTAAGATGTTAATAAAGCATAATAATAATAATAAAATAAATAAAAATATTTTTTAGATAATAGGGGCAACTGTGGGGCATGTGCAGGGGGTTGGAGGGTGGCAAGAGGGAGTATATGGATCTCTCTATACTATCTGCTCAAGTTTTCTGTAAACCTAAAACTCCTCTCAAAAAATGAAGTCTATTAATTTAAAAACATAAACAAACAAAAATGAATGGGGAAGAAGTAAGACAGAGGGCTTGAGAGAAGGATGAAGTTTTGACATTACTACCGTGAGACAAGATTTATAGGTAGAACTGTTGGAGAGTAACAAACGGCAATCTGTAATGAAGGCTAATTTGTATTAGGAGTTCATATATGGACTCTTGGAGTTCTTAGAGTCTATCAGGTTCATGAAGGGGCAAAACTTTGGGTTGGACCTGAGAAGGGCAGGGCTATGGAATTGGGAGAGCAGCATGGACAAAGGCACAGTGATAAAATTGGGCCTATTGGAGCCTACAGGAAAAGTGGCCAAATGGAGCAAAATGGAGCCTGGGTTTGGGTAGGAGGGAGTGGGGGCCAGGGAGGCAGCAATAATCCTGAGCATCCTTGGCCACTTCATACAGTGCCCCTGTCACCATTTTGCCTTAAAGTCTCTCAACATTGTGCTTAGACACTTTCCATTTTAAACTCACATTATCTTACTATACCACTATCACTTCTTCTCTTTAGTTTGATGTCTACCCCTCTCCCAGTCACCCTGATGTTGGGAGAGACTTTGACTCAGGTTATCCTTCCCATCCCAGGGCCTGAATTTATCTGAATAAATGCTGAGTGATTTCCTTCCCCATGTAGTAGTCTTTGATCGCCTCACCTCCAGGGATTTTCACCTTCTCTTCACTTCCCCAGTCAATTCCAACTGTTACCCCATCAGCCTTGGCCAACTGAAATTTAAATTTTCAATATCCCACCTTTGTTACCTTCATGTGAAATAGTTAACATAACTGAAATCCAAGATAAAAATTGTTCCAAATAATTTTACTTAAATGAATCCTTTCATTTGTCCCTAATACTGTCTCATCCATGTGCTTCAATATTTATGTATTTTGAATAGTAGTATCAGTAGAATTCTGCCAATTGTACTTTATCATTTAATATTATGCCAGACTTTTTAAGAACGATTTTACCTCATAATTTCCTTCATTCCCATATACTTTCTCTGGAATTATCTGCATTAACAGCTTAGTGTTCATTTTTCCACTCCTTTTTTTATGCACTTATGAATATATAAACAAATATATGGGGTTTGGGGAGGGTATTGTTTTTATAATTAACCATACATACTGGCTATATCTCCAGGTCAATACATATGAATTTAACTCATTCTTTTAAATAGCTGCATAATATCACATGGAATGGATATATCATAATTGACTCAGTATTCCCCCAATGAAGTATATTCAAGGTATTTCCTTTTAATAGTAGACATATTTTAGCATTACATAAAAAGATTATAATATGTATCTTTAATCATATATTTTTTCATACTGGTTATTTTATTTCTGTCAGATAGATTTCAGAGAGTAAGATTTCTGATGTAAAATACTTATATACCTTTAATTTTAATAAATATTTCCAGATTACATTTTAATTAATTTTTTTGAAAAATATGACAACAAAGAAACACAAACATTCTTAATATATGATCATTCCATCTACATATATAATCAGCAATTCACAAATCATCACATAGTTGCATGCTCATCGTCATTTTTTAGAACATTTGCAACAATTCAGAAAAAGAAATAAAAAGACAACAGAAAAAAGTTCATACATACCATACCCCTTACCCCTCCTTTTCATTGATCACTAGCATTTCAACCTAAGTTTATTTTAACATTTGTTTCCCCTATTATTTATTTTTATTCCATGTGTTTTACTCGTCTGTTGATAAGGTAGATAAAATGAGCATCAGACACAAGATTTTCACATCCAGATTAAATTTTAAAAGATTATTGCTTTTCACATTCCCATTGGCAGCAAGTTAGAGTGTCTTTTTTCACCATCTTTTCAGCCAATGGATATTATAGTCCTTGAAATTTTGTGCCCATCAGGTGGGTGAAATATTTGCATCAGTTAGGTAGACTCAGCTCCATATAATGGATAATGCAACTAAAAGAAACTTAAGCACTAAGGGATTTATTATTTCACATAATAGCCCAGAGTAAGTGTGGCTCAAAGATGTCATCAAACATGAGTACTTGGCTCCACATCTACTTGCCATCCTTGGGGCTGGCAATATCTCTCCTTATAGTTACAAAATGGCTGCAGCCATTCCAGCATCTGATGAGAAGAGGATCTCTTTCCTCTCATATGTCTCTGAATGTTAGATAGAAAAATATGCCTGGGAAGCCCCACAAGAAACTTTGTTTCCTCAAGGTTGAGTGACATGCCCATGCCTAAACTGACAAGGGGAATTAGCCCTTCATGACTGGCTTAGACCAGTGGTTCTCAAAGTGCCACTTCTAGACTTGCAGCATCCACTTGACCTGGGAACTAGAAATACAAATTCTCAAGCCTTACCCCATCCCTAATGAATGGAAAATTCACTCTCATTCTTTTGGTTTTCCCTAAGTTCACAACTTCCTTTACTTCTACCTGTTTCACTCTCATACTGCCAGTGCCCTTCTTTTTCTCTATTGAGCCCTTCCTGAGAAAATTCTTTCTGACTAGACTCTACCCCATTAAAAATCACTTTACTTTCACCAGTAGTCCAGTCTCAAATAATAGAGACCACCTGCCCACAAACCTCAACTCCTGTCTCAACCCTGTAATTTACCTTTTCTGGAACTCCTGAAAACAGCTAAAAAAATTATTCAACTGTAAAGGACTGGAGATACCATTATTATTTTTTGTTTCAAAACTCATCTGTTATCTAAAATGCTGCTTGAAAAACTTCTCACTTTAGCTATCGCTAATTTCCCATGGTGACTGTATTAGTTTGCTAAAGTTGCCAGAATGCAATATACCGGAAATGGAATGGCTTTTAAAAAGGGAATTTATTAAGTTGAAAGTTCACAGCTCTAAGGCCATAAAAATGTCCAGACTAAGGCATCCAGAGCAAAACACCTTGATTCAAGAAAGGCTGATGGGTCCGGAACATCTCTGTCAGCTGGTAATGCACATGCTGACATCTCCTAGCTTTCTCTCCAGGCTTCTCCTTTCAAAAGAGTTCCCTGGGGGGCATTTTTCTTCTGCATCTCCAAAGGTCTCTGGTTGTGTGGGCTCTGCCTGCTCTTTCCAAAATGGTTCCCTCTTAAAGGACTCCTGTAAGCAACCCCACCTTGAATGGGTGGAGGTACATCTCCATGGAAACCACCTAATCAAAGGTCCCACCCACAACTAGGTGGGTCACATCTCCATGGAAACAACTTAATAAAAAGATCCCACCTGTGATAGTTAGGTTCAGGTGTCAACTTGGGCTACCCCCTTCCAGAACTCTAGCAGCTACGCATTACATACGTGATGTACAATTCATAGCTCACAATGTCATCATATAGTTGTGTATTCCACAACATGATCATTTTTTTGAACATTTGCATCACTTCAGAAAAAGAAATAAAAAACTCATATATACCATACCCCTCACACCTCCCTCTCATTGACCACTGGTATTTTCATCTGCCCAATTTATTTTAACCTTTGTTTTCTCTATTATTTGTTTATTTTTATCCATATGTTTTACTCATCTGTCCATACCCTAGATAAAAGGAGCATCAGACACAAGGTTTTCACAATCACACAGTCACATTGTAAAAGCTATATCTTTATATAATCATCTTCAAGAAACATGGCTACTGGAACACAGCTCCACAGTTCAGGTTCTTCCCTCCAGCCAATCCAATACACCATAAACCAAAAAGGGGATATCTATATATGCATAAGAATAACCTCCAGAATAACCTCTTGATACTGTTTGAAATCTCTTAGCCACTGACACTTAATTTTGTCTCATTTCTCTCTTCCCCCTTTTGGTCAAGAAGCTTTCCTCAATCCCTTGATGCTGGTTCCCATCTCATCCCAGGATTTCTGTTCCTCCTTGCCAGGGAGGTTTACACCCCTGGGAGTCATGTCTCACATGGTGGCTGGGGAGGGCAGTGAGTTCACTTGCAGAGTCGGGTTTAGAGAGAGAGGCCACATCTGAGCAACAAAAGAGGTTCTCTGGGGTTGACACTTAGGCCTAATTTTAAGTAGGCTTAGCCTATCCTTTGCAGGACTAAGTTTCAAAGGGGTGAACCCCAAGATCAAGGGCTTGGTCTATTGATTTGGTTGTTCCCACTGCTTGTGAGAATATCAGAAATTCTCCAAATGGGGAAGTTCAATGGTGCCCCCTCTCTCCTCATTTCCCTAAAGGGACTCTGCAAATACTTCTTTATTCACTGTTCAAATCTCTCTGGGGTTTATTGGGGCATCACACTAACCTGGACAAACCAACAAAATCTCATGCCCTATTCAAAATTCCATGTACTTATGGTGTTAACTAAACTGACCATAGAAGTTAAATTAGGAAATGCTCTGCCAAAAATATTAATTTTTGCACCAAATAAACATTTCTCTGTTTAGTCTCACAGAGAACTTTAAGTTGTAAAACATGGATGATATCCTACATTTGTTTTTGATTCAACTTCCTGTCTGTATTAGTCTCCTATTGTTGCTGTAATATATAACTGCAAATTTGGTGACATGGATATGCTGTTAGAGTTCTGGAAGGGGGTAGTCCAAAATCACTTTCTCTGGGCTAAATTCTTATGCATTATGTAGATAATTTTTAATTTATCGTGTATTGGAGTGGCTGGAAGGAAGTACCTGAACTGTAGAGAAATTTCTTCTAGACGGTCTGAGGGGAGAATCTGTTTCCTTGCCATTTTTATCTTCTGAAGGCTGCATGCATTCCCTGGCTCATGGCTCCTTGTTCTCAGCACTCCAATTTCTTGCTTCCATTGTCCCATCTCCTACAATTCATTCTAATCTCTTGCCTCCCTCTCATAAGGACCCTTGTAATTACATTGGGCCCACATGGATAATCTAGAATAATCTCCCCATTTCAAGATCCTTAACTTAATCACATCTACAAAATCCCTTTAACCATGCAAAGTAGCATATTCACAAGTTTTGGGGGTTATGACTTGGACACCTTTGTCCTATTCTGTGTACACACTGTCTCTTCCCGAATTTTGTTCCATTGAGTCCTTTCTGCTCTCCTCCATCCTCAACATTTCCCTCTCAGCTGGATTCATTCTCTCAGCCTGTAAACCTTCCTAAACCTCTCCCATCTTATAAAATATTCTCTATTCCTATTCTTCTGCCACATTGCTCTCATACCCTTCATAGTCAAATACCTTAAGTTGGAATCTATTCCTATTGCCAACACTTGCATTATAATTTCTCTGCCTATCATTCACCCAAAATGGTTCTTCCTTAGATTGTTTACAAATGTCTTTATAATTGCCATATTCAAGTGATGTGTATTTCAGCTTTATCAATATATGATATCTGACATAGTTGACTTCATTACTGCCACACTTTCCCACCGTGATGTTGGCAATAGCACTCTCTGGGTTTTGTCTGCTCTACAACCTCATTCTTAAATCTCATTTTTCACACTTCCTTAGCACTCTGCTCAAACATCAGTCCTTTAGGTACTGTCATTAACCTTCTTTTCTTTTATATGGTGATCTATTTGGATGATCTTATTGACTCCCTAATTCTATACATTGCCTATGAAAAGATGACTCCAAAATTTTAGCTTCTGAGGAATGCCTATCCAACTGCTTGCTGGGCACCTCCACATTTGTGCCCTAAAGGCATCTGAAACTTAGCAGATCTAAACCAGAATGCTAAAGTTCCTTTCCTCACTCAATTATTGGTATTTTGGTCACCTGAATCAGGCTAGAGACTCCCTCTCAAATCCACACTGTTACCCCCTACATTTAATTGCCCCCCATTGTGATAGAGCAGGGGCTAGTTGCTTACTCAGCATCTATTTCAGTCTCTTTCTTCTGCTCCTTCCTGTCCTGTAAAGGCTTGAAAACTAAAAAATGGCATTTCCCAGATGCCCTCTGTTCTAGTTTGCTAGCTGCTGGAATGCAATATACTAGAAACAGAATGGCTCTTAAAAAGGGGAATTTAATAAGTTGCTAGTTTACAGTTCTAAGGCTGAGAAAATGCCCCAGTTAAAACAAGTCTATAGAAATGTCCAATCAAAGGCATCCAGAGAAAGATACCTTGGTTCAAGAAGGCCGATGGCGATGTTCAACGTTTCTCTCTCAGCTGGAAGGGCACATGGCGAACATGGCGGTATCTGCTGGTTTTCTCATGGCTCTACAAAAAAAAGGACTCTCTCCAAAAAGCTTCGTCTTTTAAAGGATTCCAAAAAGCAACTCCACCTTCAATGGGTGGAGACACACCTCCATGGAAGTCATCTAATCAAAAGTTACCACCCACAATTGGGTGGGTCACATCTCCATGGGAACAATCAAAATGCTCCCATCCAGAATTAATGAATGAGGATTAAAGGACATGGCTTTTCTGGGATCCACCACAGATTCAAACAAGCACACCCTTGAAACTAGAAATCTGATTGTTATTTAGATTCCACCAACTGGATAGGTGCATGAGATTGGATGTCAAATTGAACTTAGAATGGAGAGAAGCTGGTCACAGGTACCCACTTAGCTGTTGCACGTTAAAATAGACCACATGGCCAGCAATTTTCAGATTCATGGTATGCTCATAGTGTTATGTCTGTGCTCTTGACAGCACACTTCTGATTTGTAACATTGTGAACCATTCCTGGGAGTTCAGCCTCTAATCTGATTCTTCATCTTCTCAAAAATTCTGCCAGTCATCTATACACTGCTTTGAAAAAAAAAATTCTCTTTTGCTGCAACTGGCCAGAGTGGAATTTGTTTTTAGTAACTGAATCCTCAGAGATATAGCTACAAAATTATATAGGTATTTGTGTTGATTTCAAATTGCTATGTACCCCAGAAAAGCCATGTTCTTCTAATCCGGTCTTGTGGGGGCAGACCTACCGTTGGGTGGGACCTTTTGATTATGTTGTTTCCATGGAGATATGACCCTACCTATTCAAGGTGGGCCTTAATCTGCTTCCTGGAGTCCTTTAAGAGGAGGACAATTTGGAGAGAACACAGATATTTTTAGATGCAGAAGGAAATGCCTCAGGAGAGCCAGAAGCCGTTTGAAAGCAAAAGCTGGGAGAGAAGTATAACAGACCTTGCCATGCGCCTTCCCACGTGGCAGAGAAACCCCAGACATGATCAGCCTTTCTTTTTTTTTTTTAAACATATTTTATTGTGAAATATAATATATATACAAAAAGCAATATATTTCAAAGTACATTGTAACAAGTATTATAGAACAGATTTCAGAGTTTGGTATGGATTACAATTTTACAACTTTAGGTTTTCCTTCTAGTTGCTCTAGGACACTGGAGACTAAAAGAAATATCAATATAATGATTCAGCAGTTATACTCATTTGTTAAATCCTATCTTGTTTATTATAACTCCTTCTTCTACTCTGATACTTCTTCCAATCTTTAGGGGTATTTGGGCTATGCCCATTCTAATTTTTTTATGTTGGAAAGGGGTGTTGATAATATGTGATAAGGGGATGGAACTAGTTGATGTTCTGGAGAGGCTGGCCCCTCTGGATTTCAGGATTTATCTGGCCTAGAAACCCATCAGGAGGTTGTAGGTTGTGGAAAGTCATCATAGGATCTCAGATAAAGCTCTAGGTGTTCTTTAGGGTAGACAGGAATGGTTTTGGTTGGGGTTTGACAAACCATGATAAATAGCAATATCTAGCTGAAGCTAGTGTAAGAGTAGCCTCCAAAATAACCTCTTCACTCTATTTGAACTCTCTTAGCCACTGATACCTTATTTTCTTACATTTCTTTCCACCCTTTTGGTCAGGAAGGCGATGTCAGTCCCATGATGCCAGGGCCAGGCTCATCCCTGGGAGTCATGTCCCACGCTGCCAAGGAGAATTTCACCCCTGGATGTTATGTTCCATGTAGCGGGGAGGACAATAATTTTACTTGCAGAGTTAGGCTCAGAGAGAGAGAGCGAGCCCACATCTGAGCCACAGAAGTTTTCTGGAAGTAACTCTTAGGCATAACTGTAACTAAACTTAGCTTCTCTGATACAGAAATAGGTTCACAAGAGCAAGCTTGTGAAATCAAGGCTTGGCCTATTGACTTGGGAGTCCCCAATGTTTGAAACAGTATCAGGGATTTCTCCGATAGTAAAGTTTAATAACTCCATGTTTTTCTCCCATTCCTCAAGGGACTTTGCAAATACTTTTTAATTATTTCATCAACATACTCTGGGATGTATCCAGGCATTACATTAAGCTATACAGAATCACAAGCCCTCATTCCAATTCTGGGCTTCATGAGCTTGGATTGTTTAAATGAGCTATCCAGACAGGTTGAGTTAGATTATGTGCTACAGAAAATTTAGGTTTTGGACAACCTAAACCTCTCTTCCTCTGGCTCATACAGTAAGTGAAGTCCTAAAATACCAATAATAACATCCTTACCCCTGTATTCTGATTTACCTTAGTCCTGACTGGATCAATTTCATTCTTATGTCTAATTGAAGCCTGATCTCATTTTGTTTTTTTTTTAACAGTTGTATATAGCAATGCTGACTTTCAGAGCTGTAAAATTCCAACTTAGAGTCTTTGGTGTCACACAGGCAGCCAAAGTTCCAGGGAGATACCAGGTTATACAATTAGCACAGCTTCTTGAAATATAGATATAGCATTTACAGCTCCATTAAATGCGACTGTTGTAAGAGCTTATAATTTAGGCCCCATTTTTTTCATGAGTATTTACTAAAAGAAGCCATACATATTTGTTCTTTTGTTTCTGGCTTATTTGGCACCACATCATTTCCCCAGGTTTCATCCACCTTTTGCATGCCTCACAACTTAGTTCCTTCCTATAACCGCATGATATTTCATCATATGTATACCCCACAGTTCCCCATTCTACTTCTCAATGAATGTATCCTTCAGCCACCTCCTTCTATTGGACATAGAAGGACATGTATAATGTCCACAGGCAATAATCCATGTCTGTATTGGAGTGGCTAGAGGGAAGTACCTGAAACTATTGAGCTGTATTCAGTAGCCTTGATTCTTGAAGATGATTATATAAAGATATGACATTTACAATGTGAATGTGTGATTGTGAAAACCTTGTGTCTGATGCTCCTTTTATCTAGGGTAAGGACAGATGAGTAAAATAAATAAATACTAGGGGAAAAAAGGGTAAAATAAATCAGATGGATTGAAATACTAGCAGTCAATGAGAGGGAGGGGTAAGGGGTATGGTATGTATGAGTTTTTTCTTTTTTCTTTTTATTTCTTTTTCTGAAGTGATGTGAATGTTCTAAAAGTGATCATGGTGATGAATACACAGCAATGTTGATATTGTGAGCCATTGATTGTACACCATGTATGGACTGTATGTTTTGTGAAGATTTGTCAATAAAAGTGTTTTTTAAAAAGCTAAGAAAAACAAAGCAAAACAAAACAATCCATGTCTCACATTATCCTCACTTGGTTGTATAATCATTAACACTCTCAATTTTAGACAATTTCTCTTGCACCAAAGAGAAAAATAAGTGCTAAACACATTTGCACCAATTAGAAAATCCAAACCTCCCCTTAACTCTCGTCCTCCCCACCCCCCGAGTTATTTACCTCTGGTATTGCTGTGGTACTGTCGATGTCTTCCTGTTAAACATGCAAGCATGCATAGCATGTAATAGTAGTTTTTCCTCTCTACCCCTTTATTATTTACTTTGTACAAGATTCATACATTTGAAGTAGTTCATGAAAGAAATTATTTATATTTCTAGTGTTAATTGGTGGGACACATGGCTCTATACAACCCCTTTCAATCATGATCACCTTCAATATGGTAATGTTACTTATAAACTCACTAAGGAACTGCTTTCACTTCTGTCCATTCCCCTAAATTTATGTTAAACCTCTT
>PVIY010008037.1:0-78889 GCA_004026745.1 Myrmecophaga tridactyla
CTCTAAGTTCTGAAAAAAACACATGAAAAATATGTATCTAGTGAAAAAATGTGAGTGTGTGGATGTATGCAAATGTATGTGTAGATGCATGTTTATACGTACCTTATATGTACACACTTTTGCAGTCTACATTAATTTGTGAGAACACCTGAAAGGCACACTAATACTTTTCTTTTCCTTTTAAAAATTCCTAAGCGTATTTTATTTCAGAGTGTTTTTTTCCTCCAAATAATCTATCAGGATAATTGTGAATGCTTTATTTTATGGTTTTAGGCTAAACAAAAAGAAAGGGAAGAAGAACGGCTTTTAAAAAGGCAAATTAATAGAGCAAAACTTGAAGAAAAGTGAAAACAGAAGGAAAAATACAATATTAAGCAACTAGGTACATCTCATAAAGCATTCCATAGATGAGGACTTCCTGCTAGCAAATAAACCATGAGCTTCTTTGCCAGAAGGTCTGTCACTAGCATGTTTATTAGGGCATTGGACCAGGTCACCTGCCTTTTTTCTTTCTCAGTATGACACCCTACCAACAGCAACTCAGCCCAGGAAGAAAATGAATCACAGACCTGTTATGTCAACCATTTATTTCCCAGCAGGATATCTAGTTTATTCCCTCTAAATTTTCTGTCTTTCTGGTTGCAGACGTGGTTAAATAAACTTGGTCACAGAGTGATGAATGTCTATACAATAATGAATGTTTCCACAAACTGTTTAAATAAAAATTATAAGCTTGTGAAAAGAGCTGACACAGCTATTGTATGAGTTAATTCTCTACCCCCATTAATTTTCAAGAAAAAAAAACTTATTTCTCATTTTTGAGACATTCTAATAGGAGGGAGACAAAGCCATAATATGATATTCTGCTCAGGAACCAGAAACTTAAAAACAAAACCCAGAGTTTTCCCAAAATTTCACTGTAGCAATTAATACAAGTAAAGCTATACACACCTGGGATTTGTAGAGGCCCAGAAGAAAACAGTGAAGAAAGGAATACTGAGAGAATAGAAATGGGAAAAGCAAAAGATACAGAAATTTGTAAGCCATTTTCTTTTAGTGCATCTGGTTTCACTTTGATGTGCTCCCTAGACTCTCATACAAATCATTTTTCCTCATTGGTCATCATGGAGAGTTTAAGAATCTACAGAGAATTAAGAAGCTCTGAACTGAGACTGCGTGAAGTCTGCAGATTCATTTCATCCAGCCTTGAGCGTCATTGCTGCAATATTCCAGAAAATTAATTTGCCACCTAGTGATTTTCTTTGGTTTTCCCATAATGGAATCTTTAAAAGTCTACAGATCCAAGATTTTAAAGAGCTGTAGACAGTGTTCAGTCAACTAGTTATAATGCAGCCCCAGGTACCCTGAAATTAGAGGCAGAGGAATGGATATTACTCGAAGGTATGAAGATGAAGGAATATTTGAAGAAGAAACATAAAGAGAAGATCAGTGGAATGAGAACCAAATCCTGATTAATGCTCACTCTTAAGGGATATATATGTATATGTATGTATATGTGTATATTTATATATTTATTTTTCACCTTTTCACACATTCATATTTAGAAAAATTAACACAGAACTGGGAGAGAGGAGAAAAGGAAGGTGAGTGTGCTGGTTTGAAATGACGTATGTACCCTAGAAAAGCCATGTTTTAATCCTAATTCCATTTTGTAAAGGCAGCCGTTTCCTCTAATCCCTATTCAGTATTGTACATTTGAAACTGTAATTAGATCATCTCCCTGGAGATGTGATTTAATCAAGAGTGGCTGTTAGACTGGATTAGGTGATGACATGTCTCCATCCATTTGTATGGGTCTTGATTAGTTTCTGAAGTCCTATAAAAGAGGAAACATTTTGGAGAATGAAGGAGATTCAGAGAGAGCAGAGAAGAAAGACATAGCCACAAGAAGCAGAGTCGACCACCCAGCGAACTTTGGAGTTGAAGAAGGGACATGCCTCCTGAGGAGCTTCCTGAAACAGGAAGCCAGGAGAAGAAGCTAGCAGATGACGCCGTGCTCGCCATGTTCCCTTCCAGATGAGAGAGGAACCCTGACCGTGTTCACCATGTGCCTTCCCAGATGAGAGAGAAACTCTGACTGTGTTCGTCATGTGCCTTCTCACTTGAGAAAGAAACCCTGTACTTCATTGGCCTTCTTGAACCAAGGTATCTTTCCCTGGATGCCTTAGATTGGACATTTCTATAGACTTGCTTTAATTGGGACATTTTCTTGGCCTTAGAACTATAAACTACTAACTTATTAAATTCCCCTTTTTAAAGGCCATTCTGTTTCTGGTATATTGCATTCTGGCAGCTAGCAAACTAGAACAGTGAGTGTGTTCAACAGTGTCATGTTTCAGAAAAATCAAGACACATATGAACTGAAAGAGGAAAACTGCATGTGTCCACTAGCTAACTGGTGACAACAGAGAAACTTCATTAGAGAACTGGAGAGAGAAACAAAATTGCCAGAATATAAGGAATGAATGGATGATCAGCAATTACGACAAAGCATGTCAACTGTTCTAGTTTGCTAGCTGCCAGAATGCAACACACCAGAGATGGACTGGCTTTTAATAAAAGGGGATTTATTTTGTTAATTCTTCAGAGGAAAGGCAGCTAACTTTCCACTGAGGTTCTTTCTTACATGGAAGGCACAGGATGGTCTCTGCTGGTCTTCTCTCCAGGCCCCTGGGTTCCAACAACTTTCCCCGGGGTGACTTCTTTCTCCATCTCGCCTGGGCTGAGCTGCTAGTGCTGAGATGAGGAACACTGAGCTGCTTAGGCTGTGCTACGTTGCGTTCTCTCATTTAAGCACCAGCCAATTAAGCCAAACGTCACTCATTGCAGCAGACACGTCTCCTAGCTGACTGCAGATGTAACTGGCAACAGATGAGGTTCAGGTACCATTGGCTTATGTCCGCAGCAACAAGACTAGGTATGCTCACCTGGCCAAGTTGACAACTGAATCTAACACATCAACTAATAAAAAAATATTGCTGTGAAAGGGTAAAAATAATATTTAATTTAGCCTACTAATCTTTTCATTACTTTTAACACGCACCAAGTGCTATATCCAACTTGCCATATCATGTTTCTCCCCCATTATCTGGGTTTACTGAAAAGCTAAGGAATCCACAGAGTTAAAGAATGACAACTTTACAACAAGCTAGAATTGGTCCCTTGACTCCCATTCTATTAAACCATGCTGGGTCTAGTTTTAATTGAATGGAATAATTTACTCATTGAGAGCACAGAGGCATTTCACAGATCCTCGAATTTAACCCCACTATAGTCAAGCCTGAACTAAAGGGATTCAAGCCCCTATTCCCCTTGAAATGTGTATTTCAAAATTGCATGGGAGAGTATTGTAGTTATTTAAGATGATAATTTAAAACTCAAATTAACACTGCATCTAATATTTATTTTAGTCTTATTCAGAGCACATGTATTTTACTTTGCATGACAAACAACATCTGGACCAATGAAGCAACATAGTTGAAGGTGCCCTAACTTTGAACATGAGATCTCTGAAGATAGAAGCAATGGACTAAGAAGGTAAGTTTGAAGCCAGTGGAAAGAATTGGGAAGCTGTAAATTGCTGGAGGAGATTGTCATTGCTCAAGTCAGAGATGAGCACAGTTTCAGTTAGCATTATAACAGTAGGAAAAGGAAATAACGAGCTGGTGCTGACAATCATTAGGAAGGAGAAGCAGCAGGATTCAGCAAAAGATTGGATTCAGGGACAGAAGGACAGAGATAGGATAAGATATATGTTAAGATATTGACAGCATTTGGCTACCTGTGCAAAATACCAGTTCTATGACTAATGATAGTACTTTAATCTGATGCTTTCAATGAAATGTATTTTAAATGTTAATAATTAATGAAAGAATTGAAATATTCTAGTTCTACATCAATTCTACTCTTACAGAGTTTTCTGTGCCCCCAAATTTGATTTGCCAGGGAATATTTAGCCATTTATGTTGCAGTTCTATCTATAATATCTATATCTGTACCTATATATCTATATATAAACTTCACAGCATTTTACAATAAATTTCTCTTTTAATAATCACTGTTCTTATGCTGTATGAGCATACAAAGCTTAATGCTTTCCTTGGGTTTCAAACTCTTTGATCTATACAGACATAAAATAATTATACCAGTTTTAAAAATCTACGTGATTTCTAGATTAGCAATATGGCAGTCCAAATACCCTGAAAATGTTCCCAATGTAAAACATATTAAAAAAAACTAGATAAAATGTAAAATTGTGACTTAAATGTATAGTTGAACTCACAAGAGATTAAGGACAATCCATCTCTTTTAAAAATCAGGGAAAAGAGTAGGGTGCCCTCTGTCATTGATCATTTAATATTATAGAAGAGGTGGTCCTAGTCCACCTAATAAAAAGAAAAGTAAAACAATGTAAAGTATAACCATTAGAAATGAAAAATAAAACTCATTATTTGAAGTAATGTTGACCTTTATAAGAATCTACAAATTGTTAGAATTAATCAGAGTTCAGCATGTTTGTCAGATATATGATAAATATGTCAAAGTCAACTGTATCCCTATTACTAGCAAAAAATAGGAAATATATTTTTTAAAGGTTACCACTTACAATTGGAAAAAAATTATTAGGGAATCTAGAAATTATATTTTTTAAAAGTGCACGATCTTCATGGGGAGAACTATAAAAATGTATTGGGGGTTCACAGGTAGTTCAGTGGTTACAATGCCCACATTTCATGCGGGAGACCTGGGTTCAATTCCCTGACCATGAACCCAAAAAAAAAAAATAAAAAGGATTGAAAGACAATAATGAAAACCTAAATAAATGGAAATGTTTACCATATATCCATGAAGAGTAAGGCTTAATATCAAAGGATGTCAACTCTCCCAATTAATTTAATGGTATCATAAGAATCTAATCAAAATCCCAAATGTTTTTCCTGGAAATTAATAAGCTAATTTCAAAAATTGAAAAGAGACACTACAGTCTGGGATAAAATACTTGAAAAGCTTAAAAAATGACCAACGATTAGGGTCCATAATATATAAAGAATGTCACTAAATTAATAAAAGAAATTCAATAGAAGACTGGGAAAAACATATAAACAATAGTTCAAAGAAAAAAGAACTTCAAATGGCCAAGAAACAAAGAAAAATGTTTGAACTGAGGAAAATGCAAATTACAACTACAATATCATTTCACATTATATATTATATTAAGAAACCTGATAATACCTAATGGGTAAATGGCAACTCTTAACTATTTTTTTTGTTGTTGGGTTTTTTTTGGGGGGGGGGCGTAAACTGATACAATCACATAGGAAAGCAATTTGGCAATAAATTATCAAGTTAAAATGTACATTTACTATGGATCAACAAATCCACTACTTGGTAACTGCTCTGAGAATCAATAGCATATGTATAAAAATGTTCAGGCCGGTATTTACATTAGGACATAAAAATATTTAGCACAACAATTTTTTTTTAAACAAGCCATTCCAAGAAGAATAGATAAATTGTGACATGTTTCTATAATGAAATACACAACAGCAATGGAAATTATTGCACTAGTCCTACCCAAACACCATAGGTAAACCTCATAAATAAAATTCTAGCTGAAAACTGTAAGCTCAAGAATATTACCTACGCTGCCACTTGCGTCAAAGTCACAAGAAAGAGAATTGAACAAAATGAACTGTGAACAACAACCTTATATGTAATTAATTAACCAAGCAACTGAAAAGCAAAACGGAAACTCTCGGACTCACAGAACAGGAAATTCTGCAAGCAGCTACACCTTCTAGGGCTGTGAGAACAATGCCGAACTCAGACCTCCAAAACGCAGACCCTGATTCATTGGGGCTCGTGTCACTGAATCAAGAAAGACCGGATGAAGTGGGGTTCCAGACCCCTGAGTTAAGTATGAGGCATTAAGGATCCTGCTGAGGCTCTAGGAACGGGCAAGAAGGTTGGTTCTGCAGGTGTGAAAACTGCAAACAGGATGCAGCCGCTGCCAGTGGAGGACTAAAGAGTTGCCAAGCTAGGGAAGAAGCAAGTCCCTTTATCCTTCAACCTTTCCGTCTTCCTCTAGCGCCTCTGGTGGCAGAACCTAACAGAGACCCGTTAGTGAAGCACAATGCAGTTTGCAAAATCTTGATGCCAGCATCACACAGCCGAACGTGAAAGGATGAGTGCAGAGCTGAGAGACAATTATTTAACTAGCGCACTACTCATTTAAAGCTTAAAACCTTCCAAACAATACTTTATATTGTTTAATATACATGTTGTAAAAGTATAAAGAAATGCACGGGAATGAGAAACACAAAATTCATAGAAAGGATATTCTGTGAGGGATACAGAGAAATGTGATCTGAAAAGAATATGGAGAGCTCTTCCATTGTCCTTCGAAGCTTTCTTTTTTCTTACATACTTGCCTATGTAAGTATCGATTATATTTTTCTCCGGGCCTTTTGAATGTCTGAAATATTTCATTTTTAAAATTCAAGGTTAAAATGGGTAGATGGAAATACTAGTGGCCAATGAGAGGGAGGGTTAAGGGTATGGTAGGTATGAGTTTTTTCTTTTTTCTTTTAGATTATTTTTTCTGGAGTGATGCAGATGTTCAAAAAAATGATCATGGGGATGAATACACAACTAGGTGATGATATTGTGAGCCATTGATAGTATACCATGTATGCAATGTTTGTATGTTAAGTTTTATCAATAAAAAAAAATTTTTTTTAAGTCAACGAATACAGTTCTTTTCTGGAAAGGAACAAATGAGAGAAGTTAAATCTCAAGATACTGTGAGACCACTATCTTGTCTCATGGAGAGTGTTTTCTTTACATGGTAAACTCAAGATAAAAGTTCTAACATCATGATAATCACTGGAATAACAAGTGAATTCTTTGACCTGGTATTAAATGGCAAACGTTCAAATCTCCTTCAGATTGACACTTGTTCCTGGGAAGAAGGGGAAATCGTCCATGAAGTTCCCCATCTGCCTGCCTGAGAAACATCTGTGGTGATATGGACTCTCGTAAATTAGGTGATAGTAATGTACCTGCTGGTATAATTATCCCTCCTTAGTAATAGCATCCACTGGCAAGGGAAAGCTTTGAAAAGACATTTGTTTTACATTGTTTAAAAATGGAACCTTAAAACGCACATTGAAAATTTTATTTAACATTTGTAACTTTTGTCTGACCTATTTAGTTGTGGACAAGTCTGTTTTGCTTTCTTGTATGTGTATTTTAAAGGTTTATGTTGAACATATCTTATATAAATCTCATAATGATGCAAAATATCAGGAAAACAATGCACCGCAACAATATTTTCACCTTTTTAAGGCTGCCTGGAATATGAACACTAATAATATAAAAAATTATTGAGTAACAAATATATTCAATTCAATCACCATGTCTTGGGAGAGAGAGATACCTCCCAATATCCGCCACTCATCATGAAAATGTACTGAAATCTCCCAAATTTCTCACTCTCATCCTCTTCTTTCCATTCTCACTGCCAATAACTTAATAAAAGCCTGACATCATCTCTGCCTTCAGTAATGCCAGTGCCTCTTACATAACGGACGTGTCTTAGTTTCCCTACTGCTATAACAACTACCACACAATGAGTTGGCATAAACAACAGGAATTTCTTGGCTCATGGTTTCAGAGGGCCAGTAGCATTCTTGCTGGCTGGTGATTCTCAATTCCTTGGCTTTGTATCACATGGCAATGTCCTCTCATTTCTCTTCAAGTCCAGGGTTCCCTTGACTTCCAGCTTCTAGCTCCTGGCTCTTCCCCATGGCTTTCTCTCTCTGTGTCTGAATTTCATTTTGCCTATAAATGAATTCCGTAATCCAGATTAAGTTCCATCCCAATTCATTCAGCCACACCTAAAAATGACATCTTCAAAAGGCCTATCTATGATTGGTTCACATCTACAGGAAAGGTTTTAAGGTAAAGAACATGATTTTTCTGTGGTACGTAATTCAATCCACACAGGATGTTTTAAAAATAAAATGTGAATGAATATTGAATGTCTCATGGTTGTTAATGCCAGAAATGCTGAGGTATGAAATCAAGACTAGGAAGTGGGAGTGATAGAAACTTACATATGGGAAGAGAAATAAGAGACAGGGGAGGTATATAAAGTGATGTGGAAATGCTTTCATATTATATTGTTTGCAGAAAATCTTTGACGTTTTCATAATGCAAAATCAGGAATAAGTGTTTAAAAATATATCCCAGTGAGAATTTCTCCAAAACTGTTTTCAAATTGTAGAAGTGATTGGGATATATCCAATCATATGTGGAACTTTGTAAGAAAATTGTAAAACCAAAATATATAAATAAACCTTTTCAATTCGTGATTTATCAAATCAAATCACCAAAGTTCTTAAAAAGAATGTATACCATTTTATCTTTAATTACCTTATTCATTTATTTTTAGCTTTTCAGTTGTGTAATAGCATGTCAGTCTCATAGAAAAAGCAATGAACATTTCTGATTTAAGTGTCATCTGCTAATATTTAAACAGAGACACTGACTTGGATGTTTACATTCAAAAATTATTTTGTTACCCTGTACCATGATAACCCCTTAAATATTTTTATGAAAAAATTAACATTTTATATATTTATGGGTGTGCCCTTCCTTCAGCTAAATAGTATTTGTTTTAGTAATCATGCTTGTATTCAAAGTATACTGTAGAATTAAATTATTTAGAAACTGGATAATTGGTACAACTAATGATTGTTCATCACTAGCAAATTTATTTTGTAAACTTCTCTGCTAGCAAATTTATTTTGTAAACTTCTCTGTTTACAACACAGTTGTTTTATCTCTATTACCACATCTGTAATAATTCTATAGTCCATCTATACATCAGAAAATTTAGAGGAAGTCTAAAATAATTCAGTTTTTCTCTTAAAATTATTTTTTAAAGGTAGACCTAATGGATTTTTATTGGACTAAGACAATATTTCAGTACACAATCAAATTATCTACCTTACATTTTCCACTTTCTAAAGTGTTGGGGGACAAGTTTTTTAGACTAGTAGATGTAGATTTCACTCAGCAAAAATTTGTCATTCACGATTTCACTATAATCTTGAAAATACCGATGCTAGTGGATATTCCAACAGAATGAGAGAACAGTAAAATCACAATCTGCAATATGGGAATTCTACTGGGTCCACAGTCAGACATGCACCTGAATCCTAGTTGGGCTACTTAGGAAAAAAACAAGTAGCTATGAAAACCCAAATAAAGCACTTAACTTCCCAGAGCTTCAGTTTGCTTTTTTACATGAGAATAATATCTGGTCTGCATATCTCAGAGGTATAAGTAACATGATATACATGAAGTCTTGATAAAATGCAAAGAACGTTTGAATTTAATTAACAGTTCATATCTTGCATAAAGATGAAAAAAGGGAGGGAAGTGAACCAACAAAGAAGAATGGTACTTTATACTGGGCAGCATTACTCATTCGAAATGGACCACCCCAGCTGCTAGTCCAATATCCAAATTATGTTCAAAGACCATCTTTCTAATTAATTAATTGAACAGAAAAAATAAAGGTGATTATACACTAGCAACTAGGAAAAACCCAAAACCAGAAAGGTTTTGGAAGAGAAGAAAGCATCTTGAGGAGTTTGCCTAGACTTCAGGAAACCCCTTACTACCCTCACCTCACCAATAATAATATAGGATTTCAAGGCACGAAAAATAGGAAAGCATCTGTGCTGGTTTGTGTACCACAGAAAAGCAGTGTTCTTTAATCCTGATTCAATATTGCTAAGTGAGATCTTTTGATTAAGTTACTTCCATGGGGATATGACCCATGTATGGCCACAGTAACTGGCCAAGAGTGACCACTGGACCCCAAGCTAAGCAATTAAATTCTGTCTGCCAAGAATGTATCATTTTCACCCCAATAGTCACAGAAATTGATATCGATGGAGCAAAATCATTAATAGCAGTATGGTAAAGAGAAAACCTACAAATTCTGCTGCACAGATCCCCAGTGCCTCACTAATATTCAACAGTTCTTAGGATTCTGTGAGATGCACCAGTACCCTACTAATTAAATCCCTTTATGCCTAAGAAATGGTAGCTGCAAAAAAAAGGAAGAATTTTTTAGAAATATAATATGTGAGATATTGCCTCTCTGACTGGGGTAGGCCATGCAATCTGATGCTACCTTGCTTAAGTCAAATTCAATTGTGGGTTATAATTGCTGCAAACTGACAATCCTGGGATGAAACACAACTTCATGGAGAAGAGGTTCTGGAAGTGAGAGAGGAGTGCTTTTGTTTGGATACTCAATAACACTGATGTGAATGGGGAGTTAAAACTTAGGGTAGATAAGGAGAAAAATAATAGACTTCAATGTCATTATATAGTAGAATGAAAGAAACTTTGTATTTTTAGGAAAAATGGCCCGTCATTTTTTCACTCATGAGACTTTGAAACATGAAGGATAGTCCAAGCCCCAAACTGTTCTAATTAGTAGTTGAAAATACCAGCAACCTCTTGTTAAAATTGTTTAAAAGCCTCATCATCACGGAATCCTACACTGTAGATAAGAAAGAGATACAAAAGACACACAAGCCACGTTTAGTCTTCACATTGCCAAATGAATTTCTCATGGGTTAATCACATAACGGAAGTCCAGAAATCAAAAATCTTAGCTAAATTTAAACAGAATCCTCCAGAGGCATGCATTGCTGAAGGGAGAAATAACATTTTGAAACCATTTCTGAAAACAGGATTAGTAGCTAATATCGTTAGTATTCTAAAGTCATCCTCTGAGACTCAGCATAGACAAAGCATTGATTTTTACATTTATCTTTCTTGGACTTCTGTAGTCACTTCAAGGTGTCTTCATGTAATCCACTCATACCAGCGGATGTTTTCAAGGATATTCTAAATAATTAACCTTCTCACATTGGAGTTCAAGTGTCTCTCTGTGATAAAGCACTTGAGCACCTCAAAAGCATAATTATAGGCATACCCTTGAGAGTTAGGATATATCAAGTTCCAAACAAGGGTGGATATTAAAACTGATATAGCAGCAATTAGTTATTATGAATTTTCTCCAGCCTGTTGGATAGTGTTGGTGAAATATGAGTCTGCTTAAAAGAGTGCACGTAAATTCTGATTGCCACTCTCAGTCCTTAATCTTGAATTTATTGTGGTATTGCAAAATCAAGGTCTTCAAAACTGATTTCACTTTCCTTTTTCTTTTCTCCCACTGTTGAATGAGTTCTGCGATGAGATGAGGTTACATTTAAAGTTGGAATTTTTTCTTATAGATAAGTAAGAAATGATTTTTGAATGGAAATAAAGCATCAATTAAGAATAATAAAAAGGAAATCTTACAGAATAGAGTCATTTTGGCCAAACCTCATAAAGGTATGTGGGTTTAATAAGCCCTAAAAATTGTTTTTTGTAATGTATGAATACAATTTTGTGTACTTAACAGGCCCATGAATATATCCATTGAGACCAAGTTCTAGCGTGTACTTGTACCACCAATACCTTAATATGTGGCTTCTAAAAATGAAGATTTTTCTATATTCTTCCTATTCACAAATAATTGATTAATCTAGTGATCAGGTTCCCCTAAAATCTCATTCTCCAATAAAAGTCAAGTTCATCCTATGAAAATGAGTACTACCCCATACTTCTAGCACTAGTCTGTGATGCTCTGTAACAGATACATTTTTAAATGATACGTTTGGTCCAAACACTTTAACAAGAATAAACACTATTTGGAATGATTTTAAAGTGTTCTTATCTAAAATATTTTATTCTAGCAAGACAATTGTCATACCCCTATTTATGATGGAAATATGTTTGTGTTCATGTGGCTTTTCAGCATAGTAAAACCTTCCAGTGGTTTCTCATATACTGCTGAGTTAAATCTAGAGTTTATCTTTGCCTTGCCTACAAAACCCTACATGACTTAGGCCTTCCCTACCTCTTTGACCTCATCTCCTATTTCTTGGCACCGACTATTACAACCCCGTTTTTCTTCCCCAATTCTGAATTCCTTACTATGCTCCAGGGACTTTGCTCTTTCTATTCTTGCTTCTTGGCATTTCCCCCAGAGAGTCATATGGCTTACTTCCTTATTTCCTTCATATCTCTCTGCCAATGTCATCACTCACCATTCTCTACACAAAAAAAAAAAATCACTGATACACACACACACACACACACACACACACACACTGGTTTCTCTTTGTTCTGTTTATCATGCCTTATTTGTTTGTTTGGTCATTTTTATTATTATCATTCCATGACATGTTTGTTTATTTTATGCCTTCTACTCATAGCAAGCATAATTTAAAGTTAGAAATTTTGTTTTATTAACTGTTGTATCCCTCGATGCCTAATGAGGTGCCTGGCACACAGTAATTGTTCAATAATTATTTATTGGATGAATGAATATTTAAATGAAATCAATTTTTTAAAGTCAAGAATATTGCTTTTTATTCTCAGTGTTATAGCATTAAAATTCTCTGAAATTCTGCTTTCTTTTACCTTAACATGTTTCAACCCACCTACAATTGATTCTTTTTTAGTATAGAGTTATTTTAGAATTATAAGATTCTAATAAAGCAATAAATAAATATAGAAGCCTAAGGAAAAAACATAATCAATGTCATCCATAGTAAACTAATTTGAATAGCAACAAACAGAGCAAAACAATGAGATGAAAAGAATATTGGAAACCATTTCATAAACTTTGTTGCTCTCTCCAGTGCCCTGTCCCCTTCAAAGCCAAAGAAGAAAGAATACAAGAGAGGGAGATGATGAGAGGGTTAGGGAGAGAGGGAGAGAGGGAAGGAGAAGAAATTCTTGAAGTTTTAGAAGTTTTAAGATTAACATGTAGCTTTAAGGTTAATATTTTTTGATCCCTATTTGTATCCATTGTCTCTCATGTATGTCATTCAAACTTAGATTCTCTGTGTAGAAGCATTCAAAAGACAATTCAGGAAGTACGCAGCCTTTCAGTGTGTGTTATAAATGAGGGTAGTAATGACTAGTTATGGGAAATCCAACCACTCTGCAATGACTGAACATAATAATCGATTCCTTTCCAGGAATATAATCTTGCATAGGAAACATTACTCTTCAACACACACAAATTATAGTTTAATTTATAACAGTTTTCTTGGTCATTTGATCTTTACTCATTTGTTTCAGTACTTCCAATGGACAGCATATGTCACTCAAGTGCATGATAAGATCGAATCTAATTGAGACCCATTCTCTGATTATCTCTCTTACAAACTGTAATTGTAAATGTGGCTGATCACTGTTCATATCTAAAGATAAAATTTGATACAGATTAATTCTCCAAAATAATTTTGTTTATGAATTTGATATAAGTGATGTTTGCAATTACTATACTGGTCCAGATATATATTTTTGTATACCTAAAATATTCTATGTGCTTTATATTATATTTTCTTCTCCAGATGATTTAACTTCCATTTAGGAGTAAAAAGACAACAGGCATCCCACACAAAAGGATCATCATGCGTGGCAGAGACTGAAATTGTCCCCGGTGTCCCGGTGTCTGTTCTTTCATTCTTCTTCTCTAATAAAAACTCCCATGTGTATATGGCTGTCCAAAATAAAAACTGCATGCAAGACTGCATTTCCCAGTCTCCCATGAAAACAGGTATGGTCATGTCATTAAGATCTGGCCTATCAAATGTAAAAGGAAGTAATAGCTCCCAGGGTAGGTTCTTAACAGAAGTAGTGCCTCTTTCCCCCTTCCTCTGTCTTTGGTGCTTAAAATAGTGTTAGCAAAAGCTCCATCTGAACCAAATGTGTGGGGACCCCAACCTAGGGATAGTGGAACTGAAATCTGAAAGCAACCAAAATCACAGACAGCTTCAGAGCCACCGAATTGACTGACCACATCCAAATGTTGGGGTCAGAGAAATACATTTCTATGCTGGTTAACCCCATTGCTATTCTGTTGTCTCTTTTAAACAAAACCACATATATCATAAGCAATAAATAATTGATTATGTCTACAGATGAAAATTCAAATAAACATGTAGTGATAAGTATGGTGAGGAATTATAGATTTTTTTTAATAATGGATTTTGAGAATTCACCTGTGATCTTCCAAGAATGTAGAGCAGTTCTCAGTTTACAAGAGGAAAAATCTATATCCAATTATATCAGCAGTTAGGGGAAAGGAGGGATAAGATTTTCCTAAAAAATAGTTTCCAAATACAGATGAGCTCTGTATGATAAAGTTTTCAGTAAACCGAAAATGAAATGCAAAATAAATAAATAATAAGGAAAGCTAGAAATTGTCCACAAAGTTACATATAAATGACTTACACACCACCTTGGTCTAAAATTATGCTTTCCTCACAACAGAATTGGTGAGCAGTTACATGCTTTAGCTTGAAATTATGGGAAAGACTTCCCTTCTCAGCTGAAAAACAATTCATATCATTGGCTTGCTGCTGATTCTTAAAACTCTACTATGAGAGATTCCTTATCTATAGCAAAGATTTTGTGGTCTATTAAATAATGAAACATTAGCACCTTGAGTTTATTACATACAGTCCAGTGGACACTTGAGAGTCTGCATTGGTAGGTGGACTAGGGAAGGATTAATGCAAAATATTGCCATCAAAACTCATGATCAAAAGAGATACCTGTTGCATAGTATTCTAGTCAGCTGATGGGGAGGGAGGAATCATCAAAAGGACAATATTGTCTGTGATAGGACCTGAATCACCCAAATCTCCCAACATGGTTTATGATTTCCAGAAAATAAAGCGCATAATTTAATAGAGAGTATATCAAATAATTATTAGTTGAGATGAGTGCTATGCAGGAAAAAAAAAAGTTGCTGGGAAAATAAAGGAAGTGAGAATGGGAACCGAAGACCTATTTTAGAAAGAGTAGTCAGGGATGGCCTTAATGAATAGGTAACATGTAGAGTAAAACTGGAAGGATGAAATGGATATAGCCAGGACAGATGAAAAAGTGAGTGTTCCAGCAAAACAAAAGTGGGGGTAAAGTCCATGAAGCTGGGAAGATACTGGCATATTTGAAGGAGTAGAAGCAGGTCAGAATGTCAAGAGCAAGTAAGCAAGAGGAAGAAGGGACTCTTTAGGTTATGACAAAACATTTGGACATAATTCTAAGTCCAGTAGACATTAGAAGAGTAATAAGCAGCCCAGGACCATGAACAGATTATGTTTTGAGAGTATCAGTCCAGCTTCTATATGGAGAATGGATTGGAGGAGACCAAAAGTGAATACCTGGAGGCTGTTTCATGAGTCACGGTGAGAGGGTATTGGCCAGGGAAGGGGGATGTTAGCAAAGTTTAAGAAAAATGGCCATGCTGGGGACATATTTGGCGAGATTAATTGATAGGATGAACTAATGGATTGGATATAAGACTTGAGAAAAAGGGAAAAATTAAAAATAGCACTTAGATTTCTGGTTTGAGCAACTGAAGGGATAATGGGGGTAAATCACTAAAAGGAGAAAAACTGTTGGGGTGGGAATGTGAAAGGGACAGAAATATATTTGGAGGAAGAAATTAAGTTTTCAAACATGTTATATATAAGAATTGATGGAAAGTCCAAACGTGCTTGCTAGTAGCACGTTTGGTGTACAATTCAATAGTTCAGGAAAAGGCTAGGGCTGGGAGTCAGAACTTGATTGGTCCTATCTCTAAAGATGCATTTGCCAGTTGGTAGGAGGCTGTGAATTAAAAAGGCAGCACTTGTTGACAACTCTTTCTGCAATCAAAGTGATATGCTGGCCATTTCAGTCACTTTACTTCTGCCTCTCTCTCTCTTCAATAGAACTAAAACAGTAAAGGTGAAGCCCACCTGAATTGGCAAAGACCTTATACCATGACAATCTCTCCCCCTCCTCTCTTTCTCTTTCTCTTGATTCCATTCCTCTCTCCCCCATCCCAATCCCCACTAACTTCTTTCTATGCATAGCTCAGTATTCAAATATGAAGACTTGTTTTGGAAGATTAGTATATGAACAGACCTCTCACTCACCTACAGCCTCTTCTGATATGAAGTTATGAAACCTAAGTTAAGGGGGAAATGGCCATAGTTCGGTTTACCAGATTTCTCTATATTGTGATTTAGGACCCAAGCCCAGCAAACAATGAAGTAGTACTTTCCTCCTATGTTTCATTTTGCCTTGTGAATATACAAGGTGACTGTGTCCTAGGGTAAATTTTAGATAAGCCTGGATGTCCCAATGTTATTATTATTTCTGATAAACCGAAATATCTTCATTTGGGCTCACACTGAACCAGCCAAATGGTTGCCTACTGTTTAGTTTCTCAGCTGCTAAAACAAATACCATATGATCAGTTAGCTTAATAACAGGAGCTTATTGGCTAATGGTTTTGAGACTAGGAGGAGTACAAGATCCAGCATCAACAAGGCAATACTTTCTCCCTGAAGTCTATGAATGTTTGTTTCAACTGCAGGCAATCCTTTGGTCCTTGGTCTTTCCAGCACCTGGCAATGTACATGGTGATGTCTTCTCCTTTCTCCTTTGAGTTCCATTGACATCCAATTTCTTGCTCTTCCTAAGTCTTCTCTTTCTGTGTTCAATTTCCTTTGCTTATAAGGACTTCAGCTTTATTCGATTAAAGCCCACCTTCAATCAGTTTGGGCACACCTTAGCTAATAACGTCTTCAAAGTTCCTCTTACTAATTGGTTCATGCCCACAGGACCAGGGGTTGGGACCTGAACATGCCTTTTGTGGAGGACATGCTTCAATCCCCAACACCTGCTTTGCTAATTTAATAATTAAGACCCTATATATAATTCACTGTATTTTTAGATTTTACTCTTAATGAACGTGAATACTTTGCTAATGCAGTTTAACTTGTAACAGATCCGGGCACCTGCTTCCAGCCTGCAGCACATCTCAGCTGTGAATTTGGCAACTGAAGTGCATCTTCAGTATTGAATTGCATCCCTCAACTGTAAAGTCATTTACAAACTTTACTGATCAAGCTGTACATTTCTGAGCTGGAATTTAATCTACAGAGCCTTCTGCAAAATGAGCTGAATCCTTTACTAATCATGGGCAATGGTAGAATTTATTTGGCTTGTGGTAATTTGCATTATTTACTTATTATACCCCTTGGTTCCTGCTGCAGTCTGCTGTGCAGTGTTTCTGGATCTAGGAAATCACTCTCCACATCATCCTACTCCCAAGGTGAGAGCATTTTGGTTGCAGATGAAATGTCTTCTCAATGTGAAAATATCACCATTCACGCAAGAACATATCCCCTATGTCCACATGATGCCATACAGTGAGTTCTGCATGGACATCTATTCCTAAAGCTCCATGAAATTATGATGTTCCAAAACATTAAACCAAAAGCTACAGTTATCCATTTGGCCACAGAGACAGACTCCCCTGTCTCCAAATGGAGAACTGTAGCTTTTGGTTTAATGTTTTAGAACATCATAGTTTGTAAATAAGAATGTTGCTTGCATTCCATGTAAACCCCTAAAGCTATTTCTTACCCTAAAAACAGTGCAGTAGATTAATTAAATAGTATGATAATGTAGGAATATATTAATCACCATGGGTTACCATTTTATGATTCTTCCACTGAAGAAATATGGTTTGGGAACCAATGGGTCAAAATTCCATGAATTATGGATATGCAAACACAAATTTTTATTCTTGATTAGCAACCCTAGATAATATACAAGAAATCATTAGAACGCAATAAATTGGAGTATTTTTTAAAACTCTAAACTGTACCTCCATAATACTCTGGCAAATGCATCATTTCATATGGAGTGAGAGTAAACACCTCTCCAAAAGGACCGTATTCACATCCATTAGTATCTGAGCCAACATCTAGACTTGTCAAGAAAGATCAATATACTTGCTTCAGATTTGCATCACAGAACAGCAACAGGGCTTTGACTGGATAAGATAATACCTAGAGTTTAATCCTGGTGTTTGGAAGATAAAGCACTCAATTGTCCAAGAGATTATAAAATTTATGTTTTAATACTTGTAGACATTAACCATATAGACATTAGACTTGATAAGAGAACGTGTACAATCTTGAGAACAAAAATATAAAACTGAGTCACTCATTTATGCCTTTTGAAGATTTTTTTCAAGATAGCATGTAAAAATGTCTAAGTTTGCCACAATATGCAGACAAGAAAATACATAGCCCATTAATAAAGTCAGGAAATATGTTCTATATTAACAAATTCCCTCCTCAATCCATAAATTGCATGGAAGATTACTTTCAACATGACAAAATTTGTTTAAAAAAGAAAATGTATATACAAATCTTCACTTTTTAAAAAACTAATCTCCACTTTCACTTAGGGATATCAGGACCACCAATAACTACTCCATTGATGGCCCATTTGCACACATGTTCTCAATTTGTCTACTGAGGGATACATGTTCCAGAAATAAAACTGAATTATAAAAACTATAGAATATCAGCCCTGGGTCTTTCAATATTCTGAAGTCTATAGCATCTAAAAGAATACTAGAAATTCTTTTTTGAAAAAAAACTTTTGGAGGTTTTGCTAAATATAGTTTTCCTTTTGTCCTAACTCCACTCAAATCCTGGGCAGATTTCTCTGGAGATCACGATGCCCCACTGATATAGAAAGGTGTTTCTCAACGATCTGTCATAAGACTGTACCAACAACTTGCCAAAGTCAAGAAGAAATGTTTCATTTCCAGAACACGACAAAGAATTTAAATTTAATCCATTTTATAAAATAATCATTCATATGTTGTGGTGAATGAGATATTTCAGAAAAAAATCAAAAGATTAGAAAAGATATAGGGTGCCTTTTATCATTTGATTGTTTTCTAGATAATTAGTACAGTATATACACCAGTGGGAATATCCTTATAAAATGTGTTTATCCTGCTGTATATACACCAGTGGGGATATCCGTATCAAATGTCTTTGTCCTGCTACCAGATTTTTGCCAAATACAACAGAACAGAAAGACAGCTCAAACGAAGCTGGACAGGCAGAGAATTAAAAAGTTGAAGCAAAACCACTCCAAATTTTAAGATGTGTGAACTCACCATTGAGTTCTTGCTGGGAAATAACTTACTTATTTGCTTTGAAGTAACTGCAGGTCTTCCTGAAATATGAATAACCTGCCTGGCTCCAACGTATAACAATTTGATTGTTACAATGATCCTTAGATTTCTAAACATACACATTCTCCTATAATTCCTCAGGGACTACACAAGCTGGCATGTAACATTGAACTCAAGGCCTTCTCCTTGATTTCTATACCATCCTTGAACAATTCAGAAGAAAATGAAAGTAGCCTGTAAAAGTGCATGGGGTCATACAGGCAAACGTATGCTTCTAATATAGTAGCCAGTGATTATTTATTAACTCAGACTGGAGGAGGGTTATAAAATGGAGCACATTTAAGGAAAAAAGAGTGCTTAGGATGCCTTTGGGCAAAGAATGTTATCCCACCACCATCACTAAGAACAACAACAAAAAAACTGGGTGTTGCTTCCTATAAAGACAATGTTCCTAGGAGATCAGAAAATAGCCAAAGGAATCAGCCAAAGAAACAAGGAACATCCATGCTAGAAAATATCTCAGTAGATGAAAACAAAACCTTGTGTGTTATAATGTAAATAGTCATGTCAGCATTAAGTTAAGGAAGGACCCTCCAATTGAATGTCAACTGAGCTTCCACCACATGCTCATAAAAGTGTTGAGAACATGGTAGCACCTATGTTTGAATGTACCTGGCCAAGGCAAGGAAAGGAAGAGCAGATGGTTAAATAATTCTCAGGCTAGAGGAAAAGGGTAAACAGATTTAGGATATGTGTAATGTGGATAAACTAGCCAAAATCAAACTCTGAACTCGAAGCCCCAGCTTATAGGTATTTCTTAGAAAGCTGGAAAGGGCAGTATGGGAAAGAACAGAGAAGCTGCCCAAGGAGAAAATATCACAAGTATAATCTGAGTTTGAAATCCAATGCATGTATATGAAATAATGGTCTCTAGAATTGCCTACACATTCCAAGGATTATGTCCAACCATCTGAAGCCTATTAAAAGACTTAAAACAAAGTCAGTAATCTGAAAAGTTCTCATTCGTGGTACCCCAGGCATTCTCTTCTAAGCCTGCTTCCCAACAGAGAGAGCTGTGTAACGGTCCTCTAACAAAGGGGTTCACGGCTTCTGAAAACGACTTGCTGAAGTTAGTGAACAGTAGTTATCCTGACACTAGGACCCATCCGGTCTTTTCTGACACTCTTTCCCCTACCTAAAAGGTCAGGATGTCCCATACAGTACCTTGCCCTGAGCCCAGAGAGTAAAGAATAAGAGAAAGGAAGAGTTACACTTCTTCCTTTTTGAAGTATCTAGCATTTAGAGTGTTTGATCTGACCAAATAACCTGGCATAATTAAGAAGAATGTTTAAAGATTGTTTATAATCCTTTGGCTATCTCAGTTGAGTTCATCTGCAAGAGGAATATGAAAAGAGGAGCAGGTTTTAAAGGATGAAATGCAAATGAAGTGTGCCAGACCCAGTTTATGCAATTCCTGGATTTACTCTGCCATAGTTCCTGTCTGATGCCACTATGACTCTATGGAAAGACCACCTAACCCAGCCATATTTTGGGGGCCCAGAAAGAAGATTTCATTGGCTAAAAGGCTCACTGTGTTCCATCTCTGCCCCTATCATGATGGCCAAATAGTTCATGATAGTGTTCTACCTACTTGGTTACTTGAGCTGCAGCAGCTGCTTCCTGGTTCCCTAAATCACGTATGGCACAAACTGAAAACACCTCACCTGGCACCTCACAGAATGTCCCCTGCCTCCTGTACTGTGGACTCACTTTCACCACTGAGTTTAAGTGAGAACATTCGCAGTAAACATGCATGTGCACAAGTTCACCCTGCTGTGCCTGAGACTATGAGGCAGCAGGCTGCTGAAAACTGGGAATGCTCTCGGGGCTGGTCCTGTCATCTGTGCCATGGATTTTGCTGCTGCTGTTGTAGAATCTGGCTTCATGGTGGCTGCCTGGAAGGCTTGTGCAACACAATGTAGAAGACCTGGAGAGTCAAGAGCCCTTTAGGCAAATTTTGATCAATGAGACAATCTGGAGGATAAATTCTTCTTTTCTCCTCTTTTGTAGAGTATTCCAACATGCAATATTTCGGTCCTGCCTCCCTGAAGAATCTCACGAAACTGAGCAACAAGCAGAACTGGTTGTGAGCCTGCAATCAGCTTTGTAACACATCCACTTGTACATGCTCTTCCTCTTTCTCTGACTCACTTTCCCTTTTTCTTCACTCTGACTCCCACAATACAGTGATAGCATGTAAACTGTGTGTGTGTGTGTGTGTGTGTGTGTGTGTGTTTCTCATGGGCAGGCACCAGGAATCAAACATGGGTCTCCAGCATGGCAGGAAAGAACACTGCCTACTGAGCCACCATGGCCTGCCCTAAACTTTTGCCTCAAGCTCTATTTTCTAGAAAACTTGGGTTAACACTGGGAAAATAATGAGATCAGTGTCTGTTGAGTCTGAGGTTGCTGTCAGACATTTAAATGAAAATATCCAGCAAGGAAATAGATATAAGAATCTAAATGTTCGGATATGTGGGCTGAAGATAATGAATTTTAGAGTGGGAAGTCTTGCAGTGGCCATGATTTGATTCCTTTGACCCACCATTTTAGATTCAAAACTGGGAAATATGTTCTTTTTGTTGAATGTCTACTACTTACTAGCTGTTGGTCTTGCAGTCAATGATACTATAGTATCATTTTCAATATTATTAAAAATATTTTCTAGAATGGGTGTGCTCCTGGGGGACATGAACTTTATGAAAAAAAATGGCATCCTTATTTTCACTAACCTCTAGCTAAAAGTTCAATTATGAATGGAGAAAATAAGTCAGAGTAATAATAGCAGTACTTGTGACATTGTCAGTCAGCATTAAAAATCACAATTATTTCAAAGCACATTATAGCTGTCACAGATAACTCATACAACCATCACTACATTGAAGTTATGGCTGTTATTAGACCAACTGGGAGAATGTAGTTAATTTTTTTATTATAATATCTCCAAATGCTTTTTATTATTTTAACTACATTTCAATATAACTAGTTTCTTCTTTAATCCTGACATTTCTAATGCAATTTTTTGAGATTGATATATTTACATACCATATAATCATCTGAATTGTACAATTAGCCAATGGAATCAGGCAAAGGAACATCCCTGCTAGAAAAATATCATCATATAACTGTGCATTCATCATCTCACTTGATTTTTGAACATTTTCATTACTCCAAAAATAAAAATAAGAATAAGAGTAAGAGTGAAAAACAGCACTCATAACATCCCTTACCCTCCTTCTCCTTATTATTTATTTATTTATGCTTTTTTTTTTTCCTTACTTATCCATCCATACACTGGATAAAATGTCAGTCACAAGGTTTTTACAAGCACACACTCTTTTTAAGAATTTTTTTTTTTAATTTGCATATGGGCAGGAGGCACCAGGGATCGAACTCCAGACCTCCAGCACGGCAGGTCGGAGCTCTGCCTGCTGAGCCACGGCAGCCGGCCTACAAGCACACACTCTTACATAAAAGCTATATAGTTATTGAATCATCTTCAAGAACCAAGGTCATTGGATTACAGTTCCACAGTTTCAGGTATTTCCCCCTAGCTACTCCAATATATCAAAAACTGTAAGGGGATCTCTATGTACTGCATAAGAATAACCTGCAGAATAATCTTTCAACTCTACTCAAAATCTCTCAGCCACTGAAACTTTATTTTGTTTCAATTCTCTTACCCCTTTTGGTCAAAAAGTTTTTCTCACTCCCACTATTCCTGGGAGTCATGTTCCACATTGTCAGGAAATTTATACCCCTGGGAAGTATGTCCCACATATGGAGGAGGGCAATGGGTTCACCTGCCTAGTTGGCTTAGAGAGAAGCTACATCTGAACAACAAAAGAGGATCTCTGGGGGTGACTCTTAGGCATAATCATAAACAGGGTTAGCTTCTGCTTGTAGGAAAGCATTTCATAAGGCAAGCCCCAAGATGAGGGCCTGGCCCATCAAATTGGCAGTCCCCATTGATTGCAGGAACATCAGGTCTTCCCCAGGTGAAGTTCAATATTTCCACTTTTTTCCCAAGTTCCTCAGGGGAACTTTGCAAATACTTTTTAATCTTCTGCCCAGATTGCTGATGTATTGGGGCATCTCACCAACCTGTGTAAAGATCTCACTCAAGAACTCATTCGAGGTTCCATGTAATCATGGTGTTTGAATAAGTTGACCACACAAATTAGATTAGATATTGTGCTATTGAAATTAAACATTTTGCACCAAATAAAAATTTCTTCTTTTGGCCCCACATAAAGTTGACTGTTTTAAAATACAGTCAAAATCATCCTTTTCCCTTTAGTCTGCTTTACCTTAGTCCTAACAAGATCTCTAACTGAAGTCTGATTGCTATTTCAGTGTTTTTAACAGGTGTTGTATGAGGCAATGTTGGCTTTCATAGCTGCAGAACTCTAACTCTGAGTCTTACCCAAAGCTGTCATACCCGAAGCCCCAGTGAATGAATGTAATACTAGATATACTTACAGGTTTAAAAATATTATTTTTAGAAGGGGGTGGAAATGCTTCAATATACTTCTAGAGGGGTCTCTGACAGAAGAGCTATTAAGAATCCTATTGTAAAGGAATATTCAATGTAAGACAATATTTTAGTATATATGAATGAGAAAAATTAAGATACAAAACTATAGTTATATTATAATACTGCCTTTCTGACACATATTGTTCTAGTTTGCTAGCTGCGGAATGCAACACCCCAGAGATGGATTGGCTTTTAATAAAAGGGGATTTATTTCATTAGTTCTTCAGAGGAAAGGCAGCTAACTTTCAACTGAGGTTCTTTCTTATGTGGGAAGGCACAGGATGGTCTCTGCTGGCCTTCTCTCCAGGCCTCTGGGTTCCAACAACTTTCCCCGGGGTGATTTCTTTCTGCACCTCCAAAGGCCTGGGCTGAGCTGCAAGTGCTGAGATGAGGTATGCTGAGCTGCTTGGGCTGTGCTATGTTGTGCTCTCTCATTTAAGCACCAGCCAATTAAGTCAAACATCATTCATTGCAGCAGGCACGCATCCTAGCCGACTGCAGATGTAATCAGCAACAGATGAGGTTCACGTACCATTGGCTTATGTCCACAGCAACAAAACTAGGCACCTTCACCTGGCCAAGTTGACACCTGAACCTAACTACCACAGGTCCACCCCTTGTCAACTTGGCAACTACAAGCATCATCTTAAACAATATTAAGGTGCAAAAAATTCTCTTCTGGCTGTGGACCTATGAATCTCAAAACAAGTTGTCTGGTACCAATATGCAAAGGAGGGACAGTCACAGGATACAGGTTTTTATTTCCATAGGGAGAAATTGGAAGAAACACAGATGTAAAACCTGCAGGGCAAGTGCCATGGGATTTCAAAGTCCGAAAGTCATTTATCCTTCAGCTTTAGAAAGTGGCAGTCCCACCTTTTACAAGGGCCTATGCAGTGGCCCG
This sequence comes from Myrmecophaga tridactyla, assembly GCA_004026745.1. Taxonomy (NCBI): domain Eukaryota; kingdom Metazoa; phylum Chordata; class Mammalia; order Pilosa; family Myrmecophagidae; genus Myrmecophaga; species Myrmecophaga tridactyla. Next base: position 24,673 of record PVIY010008037.1, read on the forward strand.
CCTCTTTCCAAATCAACCTCAGGGAACATTTAGGAGACCACCTTTTTCTTGGCTCCACTCTCTCCAGGCATCAGGGCCAGCCCTGGGCTCTCTGCCATTTCTGGGGCACACGCTCAACCCCTCCATGTAGTGGCAGCCAGGCTCTCCCAGTCCCCAAGGAGCATGCTGTACCTTTTCCAAGGCCCGAGGCAGCACAACTCTTCCACTGCAATGAGGTGGGAGATTCATCTTCTGCCCTCAGGGCAAACTCACCGTGTCCATGTATATGGGTGGGTCCACTCTCCTAGCTGAGGTTTCTTGGCTTCAGACCCGAGCTTCCATGGTTCTCACTCTGCAAACTGCAATTTGTCCCTTTGTGTCCCCCTTTGTCCAGATTGACAGTTGTTCCGTTTATAACAACAGTCTCTTCAAGCACTCCAGGACTTCTCCATCATTCTCGTCACAGTTCCTCCATAATCTTCCCCTTAGCCATCCAAAAAACCATTCCAACATATCTGGAATTTGCAAACCGCAGCAGCACCCCACTCTCTGGTACCAAAATCTGTTCTAGTTTGCTAGCTGCCAGAATGCAACACACCAGAGACGGATTGGCTTTTAATAAAAGGGGATTTATTTCATTAGTTCTTCAGAGGAAAGGTAGCTAACTTTCAACTGAGGTTCTTTCTTACGTGGGAAGGCACAGGATGGTCTCTACTGGCCTTCTCTCCAGGCCTCTGGGTTCCATCAACTTTCCCCGGGGTGATTTCTTTCTGCACCTCCAAAGGCCTGGGCTGAGCTGCAAGTGCTGAGATGAGGTATGCTGAGCTGCTTGGGCTGTGCTACGTTGTGCTCTCTCATTTAAGCACCAGCCAATTAAGTCAAACATCATTCATTGCAGCAGGCACACCTCCTAGCCAACTGCAGATGTAATCAGCAACAGATGAGGCTCACGTACCATTGGCTCATGTCCACAGCAACAGAACTAGGTGTCTTCACCTGGCCAAGTTGACAACTGAATCTAACTACCACACACACACACATATATATATACGCACATCTGGAGGATGATACATAAAATGTATCAGTGGTTTCCTTTCAGCATTGAAACTGTGGGGATATAGGTAAGGCTCCTTTCTCCTTTGTGCTGTTCTGAATTTTTCAAGTGTTCTTTTTCTTAGCATTTGAAGTGGTGTCATTTGTGAAAAAAAAAGTGGTACATATTAAAAATATCTGTAAAAATTTAATGGTAAAATTGATTTCACTATTTCGAGACTTAGTATACCCTAGAACTCTACCTGTAATGGACCCAACTCTTTAAATTCACCGTATCCTAAGCATTTGATAAGTGAATGACTTTTCTCCTCAAGGTTCTCCAAACTTTAGATTGTATTAAATCTAACCAATGTGGTCATAATTACCAGTGAGCCCTCTCACAAATAAAATGGGAAATGTATGTCATTTTCAAGAAGATCAAATATATAAATATTAATTTTACATACAAATATTCAAAAATAAATCTCAAGTAAGTTCAAGGAAGGAATCATGTGAGTGAAAAGTATGTGACAGGGAGGAAAAAACAGTAGTGATGGATGAAGCAAGTGCCTTCTGGACATTTGAGGAACAGCACAAAATAAAACAGTCGACCAGATCGTGAGAGTGGTTACCCAAATCTCCAATTTATTTTTGCTTTCCTTCGGAGACCTAACCACTTCATAAGCCTAGTAAACATCGAAATCAATTCAGTTCAACCAGAAATAAGTAAAACGCAAAAATGTTAACAATTACTTGAATAATAGATTTATCCTCCTTGAAAAATTCTCCTTGAAAAACATCAGAGCATTGCCACTGCTCTCTACTTCTCTTTGGCTATAGTTATCCAATGCCAATGTGCAAGGATATGGGCATCTAAGGTGTTATACCATGCCATAAATAATTGTTTTAGATGAAAGAATATCAGGAATTAAAGTAGAAAATGCTGGAAAGTGAGGAGCTCATACAGAAGAGTGTGATGGGGTCTATAAACCAACCTCAAAGGGACTCTTTCCCTGCTGCACTCATTTGGCCGAGTCCTGACCTTGGCACTTGGGCTGGAATTAGCCTGTGTGCTCAAAATTATCAAAGATCCTGCTCTGCTTCCAGCCCATTAGGTACAAAGGCAGTCAAGTGCAACATTGGGCTTCGGAATCTGATTTTCTGGTATTAAAACCTAGCTCCCACCCAAAGAACTAGCTTGACTTTGGTTAAAATATTTATCCTCTCTGTGTCTTGGTTTCTTTATTTGTACCTGGGATTACCATGCAGAGTACATTTTTTAAAACACAGGAAAAACATTTTTTTTAATCTCCAGAAAATAATGAGCCACTAAACAATATTGACTTCTGTTAGAATTATTACTTTTGATTCTTAACTCCCATCACTTCTACACAGCGATTAAATTTCCACTGCTGTCCCCGTAGCTCAGACACATCAATAAAGCAGTAGGAAATCAAAATTATAATGTTATGTGTCTACTATTCATGGATTTAAAACCCTCAACACTTTAATTGTCAATGTGAAGGCATTTATTAGAACTTCTAAAGTACATTGTTATTGCACAGTGATTTCTGTCTAGCTTTTGCTGAGTCAGACCTCTCTTGATTTTCTTGCCTGTGTTCTCCCTTTCCTTCAAAGGCATCAAGATAAAAAGAAATCTGGTTTCTGGTTCAGGCTTCAGCTTCTGAAGGTTTGATTTGTGGTAAGAATAGAAGCAGCATGTTTTTAATCCTTTGATAGTACTGCATTTCAGAAAGCCGCTTTAAAAGATTGTGAGGAATCACTGTCAGAAGTGGGCATATGTATTATTATGCTATTGGTTAGACAACTGGAGTTTGTAGCAAGAAATTCCATTTGCAACAAGAAATCTGAAACACCAGCAAGTTATAATCACTGATCACAAATGTAAACTCTATGAAATGGAATTTAAGCAGGACTATTCTCTAGTTTACCAAAGCCTGTATTTTGGTTTATGGTTTTTAAGGCATTATAATACAGAAAGGAAAAGTCAAAGTACCATCTGCGCAATCACTATTTTGATAAATTCAATAATGTAATGTGAAAAAGTTGACACATTGGCACATAAGCAAAGTAAATCAATCCAGATTTAATTCAGCAAAATAATGAGCCAAATTCAAGATTCAAATCCATTTTTAAAATGTTTTTTGGATTTTCCAAAGGCAAGGAAAAAAAGCAAACATAAAATATATACTTACAGAGTCACTGCAATATTATTTGTACAATAAAAGAGGCTATAAGTTTTGCCACTGCAATTCCACTGTTTTTCCTTATCTACTTAGCCATAAGCACAATGGTGTGTTTAAGAGTTTGGCATGAGATCACAACTCCCATTGACTTTAAAGGGCATTCTAAGGTGACAATAAGAACTCAATAAGATCCTAGTGTACATGAGACCACTTTATGAGGATGAAATTAATAAAATCACAATGTCGACATATGCTCAATATGCAGATGGAGTTTGTTAATTGCACTGTGTTTGCATTCTGATTTGGATGCACTTATTCTAAAAATACAGGGGAAAATTACATATACAGAGGCAGAAGATAATAAAGTTCCCATATGAGCTGTCCTCGATCAGGCGTTCCAGTCCCTTAGAGTTTAAACATAACCTGGGCTTGTCTGCTACAGATATTAGTTGGGCTCCTGCTGCTCATTCTGTCTCATAAGCTAAGGGGTGAAATTCTCCATTTTTATACATTTATGAACTCCTGTTTTTAGGATCTCATAAAAGTTTGGATTGAGCAGTAGCTATCTAATTTTGTATCTTCATGTGTACCGATGATTATTTGGAACTAGCAATAAAATTTTTGCTGAGAGCGATGTTATGCATCACGTTCTAAGCTGGCTTTCTGGCATAGTATCACATGTAATATTGTAAAACAGTTTGTTCTAGTCAACCTCAACTGGAGCTACTGTGACAACATTTCGCAGATGCTGAGACTTAATTGCACAGAAATGTCATTTTTCTAAGAGCCTAGAAACATAGGACAAAATCTGGATTCAAACAGAAATCCCGTGTTAGCAAAGTACCAGGAATTGGCTGGCCAGAAAATTGGATGAACTCTCAGGGTTACTGTATTTGATTTAATAAAATTGCAAATATATCTTTAACTCTTAAATTTAAGAATTAAAAAGATAAAATGGGCAATTTTCTTAACTGTTTACTGTAATCAGATCAAATTTACTTTAAAACACAGATTAAATTATTTACATGTTTACTAAGAATAAAGAGCTAATTATAGATATCCAGAAGTTGCATAAAGCTTTAGCAAGGTATATAGGAATTTTTGCATCATATTGACTCACAAAAAGAAATGACTATATAACCTGCAAAAGTGAAATTATTTTAGTGGCCCAGCTTCCAATATGTAAGATGCAACCTATTATACTATGGCATGCTGGTTATGCTTTGTCAAACTGATTATATACCATTTCATGAGGCTGTAAGCCAGTGGGACTTAAACAGTCCAGTGCAATCAGTCATAATAAGATGCATCAGTACAGGTGGTAAAAATCTCAAATCTTCCAATTCTGTATGTTGAAGATCTCTGGAGCCTGGCACATAGCCTATATATATATACAGGGACTTTGGTTGCTACCAATTTTTCTATAAAGAAGTCAGGACAGCAAATATTTTCTTTAAGCTCTATCCGTGAAACAGTTATTATCTTTAATGCAAAAGAATACAATGCTTTTATTTTTCAGGACTCTTCTCACTTGCTAAATCACAAGTCAATGACATTTTATTTTATTTTCTGGTCTTCCTTAATTCTCCCAACTTTCTGTAAACCATTTATTATATATTTCCCAAAAAAAAAAAAAAAAAAAGCCTGGGAATGGAGAAGGGATGGTGTAGAGATTGAGATGCAATAGAGAAAAGACTGTGCAGAGCGCTTCCCTCTGTTCTTATAGCAAGTACTGCTGTTTCTTTCCTGTTCCCTTTCCCTTCAAAGCTGGTAGTTCAAGAATGAGGAAAATAGGGCATAGGCTCAGAATTGGAGAGAGAGAGAGAGAGAGACTCTGATCATATTCTCACTTCTCTCTTCCATTTTCATCATTTGCTATCCATAAAAAAAAATCCACCTTGAGAAAAATTGATGAAAACAGTAAACCATTATTTTTGTATGCTGTATGGCGGGGTCTTCATTCTTTTTCCACATGAGTATCCATTATTGCAGCACCATTTGTTGAGTTGTTTGTTTGCTTGCTTTCGTTGGTTTCTTTGTTTGTTTGGGAAGTGCATGGGCCAGGAATCGAACCCGGGTCTCCCACATGGCAGGTGAGAATTCTACCACTGAACTACCCTCACTACACCCCAGTAAATCATTTTATAACCATTTACAATAATCTTAATTTTGAAAAATCGAAGGTAATGAAAACCAATAGAACTCATAACTTCTCTTCCCCATCCCATATTTGCTTGCTTCCTGCATCCATCTGTCTCTGTATCCAGTGCCTTGTCTCTCTCTATCTCTATCTCAAACTCTAACTCATCTCTCTCTCTGTCTCTCTCGCTTCTTCTTTCTCTTTTGTACCTACTATCTTATTCTTCTCCTTTCTATAATAGCCTTTACACCCAGCCCTCTTTTTCCTCTCAGTGCTATATTCTGGTATAATCCATGCCAGATTAAACGATGAAATAAGAGAAAGTGGAGAGACTTGATGCAAGCCACCAGGCACACACCATATTACTTCATTTAATCCTTAAAATAACCCACAGAAGTCTATTCTATTATTTTCCCCATTTTTCAGATTAGGAAACCAAAGATAAACAAGTAACTTGTCAGTAGTCACAATCCATATATATGAAATCAAATTTCAATCTTTTTGCCCATCGTGTGAAAAAAAAAAAAAAGCTCAGAATTTTTATCAAATTTGGAAGAAATTTTAGGGATAGTTAGAAATGAAATGTAACTACTGGATCATATATGAAAATTACTCTGAAGGATCTCAAGGAGGCCCCTCAAATGGCAAGCTGAAATCTTCTTGAGAAACTCTACCTGGGGCTTAAAAGGCTGCCCTAATTGTCACTCAGACTGGACATTCAAACCATGATTGAAACTATGGCCCACCAATCTGAAGTCACACACACACAGGATTTACAAGTATTGATTTGTGATAAAGCGGTTTCTAATGACGGTGACTCCATGAAATATGCTCTGGTTGTAGAGAATTATGTATTTAATGATGGTAAATAACTCTCCAGAGGGCAACGTAGTATATTTCCTATAAAAAGAACCCACACAAACAATATTATATCAGTGATGTGGGGTGAAGAGTATTCACCCACAAACTCAAAGATTACCCTTGGGCATCCCATGGCATTTCCCAGAGATTTAACAGACCATAGAACAGTGCCAAAATTGCTAACTAGCTGAACCTTTTATGTTCAAGCTTACTAAGTTAATCATGGGGGATTGGAATGTGATGGGTGATTAAGAACTTCTTACAGTCGGGAAGTGAATCAAAAAAAATCATAGAGGTTATCAGATGTAGACAACTACCTCTAGAGTCTATTCAATCCCAACCACAGGAGAAATATGATTGCCCGGTTATCACTAGTGTGGTTGGAAGGAGGTGGTCTTTGGAATTGGACAGATGTGAATTTAGATATCAGCACTGCCCACAGTCACTTAGTCTTACATCACCCCAATCGTAATTTTTAATTTATTTTAACTTTGTAATAATAATAGCATTTTGCATGCTTTTAAAAAAGGGATTTGATATCTTGTGTGTAATGGTCAGCTGAGATATATATACCTTTGATAAGTGGCTGCTGCTATTATTTTTATCTTGTTAAATTGACTAAAACCCAGTTATGTGTGGAATAAAATGTTTCCATATCAACAACAGCATCAATCTCCTGTTCCCTAGAACCCACTCATCCCACCCCTAAAATCTATCTGGTTCATTTCCAAATTGCATATACTGGTTCATTTCCAAGCTGTATATACAGGGCATGTGATTTTGTTGAATCAAACTCTTAAACTGGGGCCAGAAACAAAATCTAAAATCTATAAACTCATTATTCTTCATAACCAAATTACTCCATTAGATCTTTGCTCTTACATCTCCAATTTCATTCCATCCAACTTATTCATAGGTTAATATCCCTGAGGATAGGGCCACAAGAGTGATTTATAAGTGGATGAACTTACTTAACAAAAGCTGCATTGTGTAAATGCTGAAAGATATGACTAGTGTACGAATGTATCATTTAAAGATATGTTCACTTTCTCTGGGAAAATATTGCTCATTTTACTTTCCTGTAGTATAAATCAGTATATGAATTAAATTCATTCACGTAATTGTATTTGCAGCTCTTTTAGTGTTACTCAGTGCTATAACTTTGTTTATGGAAAAGTGCATTTTGTAAGCCAATATGAAATGTCTTTTAAGCACTACGGTGGAAGTTCAGAGATGATGTGTGGCATGTGGACTTTGTGAACGATCTGAAATCTGCACGGATAAAGAAGCAGTTGCCTTGGAAATTTCACATTATAAATACCAGGAAGATTTTTAGACAATAGATCTTTGATTGCCAAGCTGCTGAAGATGGTTATTTCATCTCTGAAACATAATTGGTCTGCTGGCATTACACCCATGTTGCTCTAAGAGATGAAAATAAAATTATAAAGTACTGTGTATAGCCTGAAATGGCCACCTTTAAGTTTAATCTTCCCCTTAATGTTGCAGAGTCCATAAAGTATGCATTAATTCCAGTTTTTAATAGCTTTTTATCAATCCATCTTTCTTCTTCAAATGGTAGACGATTCCTAATAGAAGGGCTTTTTCACACTGCACTTCCAGACTCTGATCTATCATGTATTGTAATTTGAGGGGGGGGGCTGTTACTTAAGCAACATTTATTAGATAAAGCACACAAAGCGATAACAGCTTTTCAAATGCTGATATTGTAAGAAAAACTAGAATCGTTTTGATAAGACAGTTCATTCATTAAAAGCAGATTAGACTTTCACTGATAAAATACTGCTACTGCAGTATTTTTAAAGGTTTAAAATGGTGCAAATTTAAGTTTTTGAAACAACTGCCTCTAATTTTCATTTGCCTTCACATCATATTTCTTTAATTTAAGGGAAAACATTCTAATTTTAAGAGACTACGTTTAGAAATACAAAACACCCAGAAATGCTGATGAGGATGATAATTACTGCATTTACCAAACCTCCTGTTTACCACCACCTGTCAAGCTCCTGAATTTTTCAGCAGCAATTAAAAAATACCAAACAGGAAATAAACAAACTTGATAGACCTGACTATAACAGACTAAAATTAGAAATAATGTAAATATCCCAAAATTAGGAGATAGGTTATATAAATCATGGCACATTCAGAAAAGAAAGAAAATTCAGTAAGTAAAAATCATAGCCTAATAGAATTTTTACAGACACGACTAGTGCTTTCAGTATATTGTTAAGTGGAAGAACAGCAGGGTATAAAGCAATATAACAAGTACAATTTTAATTCTATTAAAAGTATAAATAAGTTTATATGTGAAATGTCTAGAAAGAAATAGAACAAAATAGTTAGAGTCTTCTTTCTCTGTGATAGTATTCTGGGTGATTATATTCTTTCTATAACACAGTATTTTTCAAATTTTTCCAATGAAATTATTCTACATGTATGAATCAGGAAAAAAAATATTAATTTTTTAAAAATCAATGAAGAAAATGTCCTCGGGCACTTATCAATTGATAATATTGTCACAGTGTAGTCCCTATTTAATGCTAATGACCATAATAAATTCTTAATTCCAAATTAACTATCAAAGTCACAGCCATTATATAATGTACCTTGGAATATGAAAGAAATAGAATTGATGATCAAGGGAAGTTGGTATGTAGGTCACTTCCTACATACAGGGACTGTGTATTGGTACAATGAGAGAAAACACTACATAAATGGAGAGACTTGAGAAGGAGAGGTAATGGAAGAGCACTGTCATATTAAACTTGGGAGCAAATATTTGATGTTAGAGTTCAATGTAGGACTGGTTATCCATCAGACACAGAAGGCACAATACTGAGGCCCACACTGTTTTAATTTCTTTATATATCAAAAGAAAAAATGAATTCTTAGGTCAAAATCTAATTATACCAATATAGTCGTGAAATGTATTTTTTTTTTAATTTTAATGAAGGAAGGGGCCCACAAAAGCAAATATGCCTAGGTTGCACCAATGTCATAATGCACCCCTGGTTCATAGACTTCTTTTTTTTTTTTTTTTTTTAATTTGCATATGGGCAGGAGGCACCAGGGATCGAACTCCAGACCTCCAGCACGGCAGGTCGGAGCTCTGCCTGCTGAGCCACAGCAGCCGCCCCTGGTTCATAGACTTCTTAAAGAAGAGTGTCTAAGAAAAACAATCTCAACATCTCTAGAGAGCATAGATGAGAAAGAGTCTAAACAGGCAAGACTACATATGAATAGATTATAGCCAACCATGAATGAAATGAGGAACCAGAGGCAGATAGTGGCTGTAAATGATGGGAATGGTAAGAGAAGTAAAGTACCTTGACATGGACAAGAGATGTGACAAGTCTTTGCAACTCTGGGTGTGGGTCTCATGACCAGGTATTTACGTTGATTTGTGAAGGGTCAGCCTACAAATTGAGTTCTTTGTGGTTCTGTCCTTCAAGCTCTCCTGTTCTACCTGGACAAGGACATGTTTTTCAAGTATATATTGCACAAAGCTAGGACAAATTACTACGCTGATTGACAAAAGTAATAATTTTTCAAAAGGTGGAAGACCAGTCTGAATGAAAATTTGAATGAAATTTAACAATTACGAAAGTGACATTCAATAAATTAATTGCAAAAATACAAGATGATAGAGGTAAGCATTAATCGTTTATATGAAGAAGGGGATGACTGGATGGTTGACTCTAATACTAAAATAATAAGCTAAGAGTGTATCACTGCTACTAAAATAAGAAAATGAACAAAACCTGGTGCAATCTTAGATTAACTAGATTGGAATATGATTTCCAGATAAAGGAAATTTCCTATGTTCAATTCTACATATATTATTTTTAGAGAGAGGCTGTTACATATGATAAAGGCACAAGAGATAACCAGGTTGACAAGCAACCTATAAACCACTGTGTCACATGAGGAATTTGGGGATGTTTGGGCTGAAGAAGGGAAATGTATATATCTGTGACATGAAATGGGGATGGGGTGGGTGTAATGCCAATTGTCTCTAAACATTTGACTATATGTTCACCAAGTTAAACAAGAATTATACTTTGAAAATAACTGAAGTTTCTAATTTAGTTTCTCAATTTAACTAAAACCAAATTTCTGAAAATAATACCAAAGGCTAAAATTTGCAGAGGAAGTTGTTTTCCTTATAATATGAATGAAAGATTTGTAGCAATTAGAGTTGTTCCATAATAAAATAGATTCCTAGATAAGTAATCAGTTATTCAGCCTCGAGATATTCAACTACAAATTGGAAGATCATCTATCAGAAAAGCTATAGTAGTGATTCTTGTAATGGATATGTACTTGGACAAGATAATCTCTAATATTGTTTCAGAGTAATTTTTATTGAAGAGGGACCAATACAAAAGACCCAATGATAACAAAAATGATGAGTGTGTAAGTTGTAAGATGTAGGGACTCAGGGGAGAGAAAAGAGAATCATAGCAACATGTTGTAGGCATACATCTTAGGCTAAAATAGAATGAGTTTAAACTTGTGCTTCCCATCTGTGGTGTTTTGGAGCTGTATGCACCACAGAAAAACATGTCATTGAACTTAATCCATTTCTGTGGGTGTGACCCATTGGAAGTAGGACTTTTTGATGGTTACTTCAGTTAAGGTGTGTCCCACATCTTAACACTATTATTGGAGTCCTTTATTAGCATAGCAAAATTTAGACAGAGGGGAAAAGACACAGTTGGACAGTCAAAAGATAAGTCAATGGAAGCCTGAAGAGGAGGGAGAGGCCAGAAGAAGATGCCATGTGCACTGCCATGACACAGGAGCTAAGGACAAAGGATTGCCAGAAGCCAGTCCCAGTCTGTGTGGAGAAAACATTGCTTTGATTTGGACTTTCTTTCTAAACTCAAAATCATGAGCTAGCAAATTCCCATTGTTTAAGCCAACCCATTGCATGGTATGTGCTTGAACAGCCAAGGAAACTACACATGGGCCATCACACACTGGGTAGGTGCCCATGTCCTTATCCATTGTAATCCACCCACCTCAGGCCATTGCAAACCACAGCTCAATGGAGACATTCCAAGGAATAAGTTGATTCCTCTGCTTTCATCTCTCCTCCACCTATTTCTTTCAGGGACTGAAAGCACGTAGCACACAGCTCCAATACCATAAACAGATAAACTTCATAAGCCCTCAGCTCTTCGGAGTTGAACTTTCTCAGTCAAAGACAAGGAAAAGCAGAAAGTATCAAAGGAAAATCTGTGAGAACTGTGAATTATGGTGGATATTATTAAGCAATGCCTTTATGGTTGTCAAAATAAATGTATGTCATCAAAAAATGTATTTCCTGATGTAGAAACTGGAGAAACCTAGGGTTTTTACTGATATCACGTTTAGAGAAATGTGGATTAAGCAGAAATGATTAAAGAAAGAAGTGAAAAGACAATAAAGCAAAACCAAAAGCAGTTTGAGACTTTTCCTCTATGAAGTGTAAGCCTGAATGATGAAGTTGTATTCATACCTGTGCAGTTTATATGATTGTCATCTTCCTATGCAAAGCTATAAATTTGGTTTTACAGTGAAAGTAAAATTGGTTCCTTTGAACCTGTTTCCTTTTCTGCAAAATAGGAGGTTTACACAACATGATCTCCACAGTCCATCTCAATTCTGAAATTCCACAATTAATAGATTACACGTACTATTTATTATAGCCACTGAAGTGGACTATTTTGGGAAATCTTGTTCAAATTAGTCCCAAACCACTTTTAGACACTCATTAACAAGCAAGAGTTGAAATAATGGGAGCTGTTATTTCTCAACTATCATCTGTATGCAAGCCTTAAAGAAAAATGATTGAAGCAAACAGTCTCAATTATAAGAGGCATGGCTTTCATATCAATAGGTTGTTGGCTCAGAATAGAATGTCGATGGACCTAGAAATACTCTCTCATCCACAGACATCACATTATAGTCCTCATGGAATTAATTTCTTGCAGAAATCAAAAGCAGCTTTTCAGTCTAACTGCTGTGATTTCCTGGTTGCCTTTCTGGAGAACCAAAAGCATTATAATGGAGACTCATGGTGATCAAAAGAAATTTAAGTGATAAACATTATTCTTATTATGTTTCATGCTGCAGTAGAACAGTTGCCTAGAAATATGAGATTAAGAAGTAAGACCCAAAATTGGATTTTATTATTCACAATTATCTGTCCTTTTTTGAGAATTTAGCATATTTAGCAGATAAAGTGTATTTTTTCAATGACATTGACTATACTAGTTGAAGAAATATCATAGTGGAAACCCTAAATATGAAATACAGAATAGAACTTTTTGGCTTAAGGGCATATATAATTGTGAGCTAAAAGAATGAAAGATAAGAGGACAGCTTCTAAAAATATCTAAAAACTGCCCATATGATACAAGATTTGCAAAATAGAAAAAGATGCAGTTAAAGGTGGTGCAGAGATTCTTAATTTTCAAAGGGCATATTAGCAACAATAATTCAAATGTCCCTGACAGAATCTGATTAGCAGTGAGCAAGACATCCCCCTAATTATTTTTCTCAGACTAACATGATACTATGTTCACATCATTTCATGTAATCGATGTCGTGGAGATGGAATAAGGTAATGTCAGGTTAATTGAAATATTACAATACAAAAAAAAACCATTGCAAAGTAGATGACAATGAATGTTAGTTCCCTGGGGAATGTACCATCCCTAAATATTATCCTTGGATATTTATATAGGAGACAAGTAATATTTATGAAAGCAACATATTTCCAATAAACCAGAACTTCAAACAGAAGTTCTCCTCTGTAGTTTCAGGATTACTGTTAGATCACATAAACTGTCATTCTTCACTTAACAGAAGTTCTCAAACTTTAGTAAGCATAAGAATCATAACTCTGAGAGCTCATGAAAACTACCAAAATCCTGTGCTAACCTCTGTTCCTTCTTAGGACTTGGGAATCTGCATTTTAGACTTCATCTTGAGTGTTTTGGAAACATATTCATTCTCAGGCTAAACTTGGAGAAACAATGTCCTAAAATATGTAGCTGCTTCTCAACAAATTTCATCTATTAAAATGGGGGACATGATATCTTAGTGTCAATGAGCTTGTCTAAATGGATTTCGAATGTTATGGCCTCCAAGTTCTGCATCAGACAGATTTTCAAAATTGAGTGGCTTGGGTGGGGAACTGATATAACTATTCTGAATGTGATTGATGTCACAGCTGATAAAGCTGAACTGTACTCACTGATGCTCTACGCTCTGGGAGGTTCTTTATGCTAGAGGCTGGGCTATTGCCCAGAAGCTGTGATTGTAATGAAGATAGGCATGGGTCATTAATGTTTCCCACCTCCTACCCCAAAACACTGAAAAAGGTTAGCATGGAGTATTTTTATACAAAGTAAGAACAAGACTGACTGCGTCAGAAATTTCTATTCCTCAAGCATCTCAGTGACAATATTCTAACATAATTCCTTTCTAATGTTCTGTTTAAATGATTGATGTCAAATTAAACCTTTGGAATGGCGGCTGATCATGTGAAGGAGTGACAGTTGGCTAGGATGCCAGTATTCACAGTTTGCATTCTGAGTGACTTAATAAGCACCTGGTATCATTCAGCATCACGGGTGCGTTTACCCCAATTTGCATTTCCTGAAAAATACCCTTTAATGGATGGAACTGGCTCGTGACAGCTGTTGCTTGATTACCTTCTTCTAAATTTTATTTGTAAATGAGGTTCAGCTATACAATAACCAAAAATTTGTCATAGATCGCTTGGTTGAATGTTTACTTATCCAAGTTATTTCTTAGAAGAATCTTCTGGAAAATTGCTTGAGAATTTACTATCCATATATTGGTCCGGCTTTTTAAAACATGCCCTCTATAATAGAGACAAAAGAAGATCAAAGGGGTAAATCTAAAATTCCAAATTGTGCAACATAAAAACATCTTCATATGCAGACCTGGTGCATTCCATAACCTGAGTGGCATTCCTCAGACCTCCTGGTGCACTGGGGGCTCCAGAAACCACCCGATCCAGGCTATCTGAATACCAAAACACCTGAATGCTGGGTCTAAAATTAGACTATTACAATTCTCCCTGGACTGTCACTTTTCTTTATTACAAACACATTTTTCCTCTAGTCATCGACTCTGCTTTAAATGAGTAAAGACTGCCACCAAGTGGAAACATCTCATATTCCTAGGTGAATTCTGTTTCCCTTTTTTTTGCAGATAGAGTTTTGTGCTAACCATGCCCACATCTTAAGAGAAACAGGTTTATCTGTGTGATTTAAAACATGTGTTTCAAGTGTCCAAATCATATCTTAATAGAAAAGCATATTTGGCTGGGTTGATGATCAAGAATTACTACAATAAATGGCTTAAACATGAAAATTGTATCTGTAGTGATGGAATTTGATAAAAAGAAGCTTTAATAAGATTCCAATTTCTGGACTTTATTGGCTATTTAGTGATCTGGATGGAAATTAGCCTGGTTTCCAGAAGAAAGTTTTCATTTTATACAACATGTGATTGTTTCTCTCCATACAGGGAGGAAAACTGTATGGATGTATGGCCAGAAATTTCAAGTTCATCAGATGGAGGCTAAAGGGGTGTATTCGTTTCCTAGGGCTGCTGGAACAAATTACCACAACAGAAATTTATTTTCTTGAAATCCGAAATCAAGGTGCGGGTGGGGCCATGCTCCCTCCAAAGCTTCTAAGGGAGAATCCTTCTTCCCCCCTTCCAGCTTCTGGTGGTTGCAAGCCATCCTTGGTGCTGCGTGGCGTGTGGCAACATCACACCAAGCTCTGCTTCAGTCTTCACATGGCCTTCTTCCTTATGTCTTCTCTGTGTCTTCAAACCTCTCCTCTTGATAAGGACAAAATCTTTGTATTTAACGCCCCTCTAACCCAGTATTACCTCATCTTTCCTTGATTATATTTGCTAAAGATCCTTTTTCCAAATAAGATCACATTCACGAACTAGTACCCAGGGTTAGGACTTGAGCATATCCTTTCAGGGGAAGAGGGGATATAACTCAACCCACAACAAGGGACAAGAATTTTTTTAAGGACTGTATAATCTTGACCTCCAAACTCAGCTTTATTTCCCTCTGTATTGAGGGAAAGTGAACTATTCCCATTACCAGACCTTCCTTTTCAAAGGATCGTGGGATCTTATGAGAATAAAATTCACAGCTACTCCCCCATGTATTTTAGCAATTGGTTCTGCCTCTGCATTCATTCACTCACTCATTAAACAAACATGTAGTGAGCCCTATTGTGCCAAGAATAGTGCCAAGAAGAAAATGAGGAGTGCTCACAGCCCTTACCTACTGCTGCTCATAAAAAGCTGGGGCTCCAGGTTCTGATCAGCTCTGTTGGAAATTTCAGGCTCCCTACATGAGATAATTTTATATACAATAGTACATTGTAACTGTGAGTATTTTCTAAAGCTTTTAGAATGATTTTGCATCTATAATTTCACTCACAGTCACAATGACTTTGACCCTGTAATGTAGCTAAGAGGACTGTTAATTATTCTTATAAATGGCTTCGCACTAATTACTAATGGCTTAGTAATTTACCTAAGATGTCATAGGAAGGTTGTAGCAGGATTAAAATTAAAATCTCCTGACTTCCCAAACTGTGCTCTTCATAGCAGGTCAACTCTTCTTACGATGAATACATTAAAATTAGCATGATATTTCAAGAAGGTCATCGTGGGAGGTTCTACAATAATTAGAGTGATGCTGACACTGGAACTCTTGTTTTGATTTTGCCTTGCAGGGAAGACAAGAAAATCAGTCTCATTACACATTCAATTCAACGTACATTTATTCAGTATCTATCATTTGCATGCACTATGCCAGATAATGTAGAGATATAAAGATGATGAAATTGGCAAGAAATTTACACTTTAGTAAACACAGTGAGAAACTTTGCTTTTTACTATTAAGAGGTTGTGTAGCCACTGTGTGTGTATATATATATATATATATATATACACATCACATACTGTGTTTTATTGAATCAAAGGTGTTGTTAAACACACTGTTCTGCTAAGAAAGAAAAGCATTGACAGAGTATGACAAGTTGCTTTGTCATCATTTAAAATTTGATTTTATACTTGATGAAAGAGCTCTTTTAGTTTTATTTTGACAGAGATCTTCTTTACTGTATCATCCTACTGATCCATAGAAAGGAAAATAAACAAAATAATTTAGCTAGGGCAGTGACAGTTACATCACAGCTGCTGCCAGGCATTCAATAATTGTAAGACCCCAAGATTATTAGGCACACCTCAATTTAAGAGATTTTTAAATGTAGGGGGGACATGCATTTTACAGTCATAGAAGTACATATTTCCTGCTGAGTTTCTAAATTAGTCATTGTGTAATGGAGCTAAAACAAATCATGAAAACAGATGGTCTGACTCCTTTCCTTTTGTCTTCGGATGCTATCTTTATTCACTGCAGTGGATAAGAGCATGGGTTCCAGAGTCGAAGAGACATCAATTATTGGCTGTACCTCTTACTAGCTATGTGACTTGGGGGTCAGGTTTATAAGCATTTCTGAGCTCGAGAATCACCATCTGTAAAAATGGGAACAATAATAATAATACCTACTGCTTAGGAATTAAATAAAGAATGTACATCACACACCTAGCACAGAACCATTAGTATTGTTATATTTGTACATGGCTAAGCTCTGAGAATTCCTCCAAATAACAAAATGATGCTACACTATAAAGCCTGGGGATAGCTAAACATTATTCTACTCCCCTCTCCAATGACAGACTGCAGCATCACCCTTTGAGCTGATACAATAGCCTAAAATGGCCTTTAAAAGGTATCAAACCCCATCTTTTCCAAGGTGAGAAAAGAGTTAAGTGTTCTGGTCTAGAGACATTCTAGTGTAGCTGGTGATTTGTCAAGAAGAATAAATAAATATGAAAGGTAAATTCACTTTCTGAATTCATCCTTCATCTTCAAATGAGAAGAAGATTATATGAAAGGAAATTTGTTCCTCTTCTATTCATATAACCATAATCACAATACTTTAAAATAAGCTGAGCTTGAAAATTATCGAATATACTAACTATTCTGGCCAGGGAAGGTACAAACAAATGAAATCAGTCTGAAGGCTTGCCTTTTCAGACGATGTGGGAACAAGAACCATGGCTCTGTGTTAATGAAGACAGCTCAGGGAGCACAAGCAAGGAAAGAATTCCAAACCAGCTGATTACAGTAAGCTCTTGGTTCCCTAATACACATCTGTGAGAGGTGGAATCAAGCCAAGCCCATAAAACAGACACAGTTTCCAGGTTGGGACTTGTTAATGGTACATAAAGACAAACTTCAGAGGCAACTTGGCCCTCTCACCCTCTCTAAGGCTGGCGAGGCCAGATATCCTGAGTCACTGAAAGCCACTTCTAGGTCGCCTTCTGAATAGGAAAAGAAGCTTTAATTTGGGAATATCCGCCCACTTCAGATGCGTGGTCACCGTCATTATCCTTTACTGCATATTATCAATGTCCATTTTTATTGAAAGAGATATATAATTATAAATAATAAAAAAGAATTAAAACCTTGGTCTTTCTGAAAATATATTTCTCAACTAGGACTACTTACTAGACATTTCCACTTTTAAAAGGTGGGGGACTTACTCCTCTGGGCAGGAGTGAGCAAAGTGGACAAATAAACAAGTATTTGCAAAGGTGTACAGTATTTATTTCCATTTCACCAGAGGGAGTAAATTTGCCTGTTTCATTATTCATAAGTCATGATTTTAGCTTGGTTCTCCTGCCTGCTAAATATCAAGAATATTCTAAGCCTCCAGGCAGTAGACATTTGTAAATGATGGCTGAATTTCATTCACTGAATCATGACAAAAAAAGTTTAACGTGAGACATGTGAATCGCAATGTTCAGAGTTTCCATTTACTGTGGCGTATTGTTAACTGCAATTCCTCTGATGTCAGGGAATAGTAAACCTTTGTGGATTATGAATGTCAATATGGCGAATTAATACATGAATTTTGTGTTAACTAAAACTGTTTTATTCATGTCCATTCTCAGAGGTGAAATTCATTTAATAGTTGATCTATTGTGAACCTAGATGTTACAATAAGGTCAAAAGTAAGAATAGAACAATTATCAAATTAATAGTGCTAGCGAGACTAACATCAGAGTGCCTCTCAGTATTGTTTTCATAGTAGCTACAACAGTTCTTTAAAATATAAGATACAGAATCAGGTTCAGAAATAGTTGTTTATTATTTTCTCTCTCAAGTAGTTTATCTTAAATAGCGTCTTAAATTTAGCCACAAAAATATAAGATACAGAATCGGATACAGAAATAGTTGCTTATTATTTTCTCTCTTAAGTAGTATATCTTAAATAGCGTCTTAAAATCAGCCACAATGAAGAATTCTATATAGAGAAGTTACACAGATTAAATTCCTGTCCTATTCCGACCTATCTAGATGTCAAAGACTGTTTTAATAAAACTACCAACTAATCTATGTCATCCTGTCCAACTACAGAAGTAAAATCTGTCCATGAAATACTACATCAAGCTCTGAAGATTTGGCCATTATCATTTGACATACCATAATCACATTCAAAATAGACAGAAATTGTCCTCATGGAATACCAACTATAATGCCCTAATCACAAACTCACAGAGGATATTGAAGCCTCGGGGGTGATGAAAGAGGAAGGACAGTGGTGACAGAGAGTTAGCTCAGAAATACATGGAACCCAATGAGGTTTAATTCCTTCAGTACATTTTGGGTTGCTCTCAGGGCATTTTTCTCCCTATCTGTTCTTTATTTGAAGATGGATGTTGCACCAATTTGAAGCTATTAAGTACCCCAGAAAAGCCAAGTTGTTAAATACTCATTCAATATTGCTGGGTGAAATCTTTTGATTGTTCCTATGGAGATTTGACCCACCCAATTGTGGATGGTAACCTTTGATTAGATGGTTTCCATGAAGATGTGTCTCCACCCATTCAAGGTGGGGTTTCTTACTGGAGCCCTTTAAGAGGGAATCATTTAGGAAAAAGCTAGATAGCCATGAGAGTCACTAGAACCAACAGAGCCAATAGAATGGACAGAGCCCCAGTAAAGTCATTGAAGAAGACTCATGAAATGAGGAGAGAAAGCAAGCAGATGTCACCACATGCCTTTCCAGCTGAGAAAGAAACCCAGAACATCATTGGCCTTCTTGAACCAAGGTAACTTTTCCTGATGCCTTAATTTGGACATTTTGACAGCCTTAGAACTATAAACTTGCAACTTAATAAATTCTCCTTTTTAAAAGCTGTTCCATTTCTGGTATATCACATTCTGGCAGCTTTCAAACTAAAATAGATGTGATATGATTAGCTCTCATTGGAGAAGTGTCATTCAAAAATATCTCTTTCACTGGCTCTATGGAGGCCTGAAATTCACAAAATGCTAACACTTCTAGGTCAAAATATAAAAGTAAATTTTTTATGGTGATATTAGTCATTACCATTTTTTTTAAATGTTTATTAGATTTGCCAGTAAATCTAGATATAGGGATGGAGGTGAGGAAAATTTTGAAGAGGAAAGGAAGAGAAAGTCTGAAAAAATATGAAGAGCCTCCAGCAATACTATTGAAGAAAAATGCCAGCGTGTCTATGAAAGGCTGGGGTGGAAACATTGAGAAGACTGAAGACTATCCTGAGTACCTAGAAGGAGGATTAAAAGAAGAAAGGGTGGTCAAAATACCTGAAAGGGACCTGTTTTGCTTTTATTGTCGGTACTTAGCACAGTCCTGGGCATCTAGTAGTCACATAATAAATTTTACCATGATATTTGGCCAATGTTAACTGCACTATCTCTGGGTGGTAAAATCACCAATGATATTTCTTTTTCTTCCTATGCTTTTACTTCATTTTCTAAAAAATCTATAATGAACATGCCATGCTTTTGTATTAAGGTGAAAAAATGCTGGCAGGAGAGACTCCAAAGATCCATATGCCTACTTCCCAGTGTTCCCTAAGATTAGACTTAACCATTAATAGAGTAGATATATGCCTATCAGTTTGGATGACTCTCAACATACTAGGAAAAAGAAACTGTTTAATAAGGATATAGAGAGGTAGTATATAAAATAATACAAGTTGGGAAGATAACTAGATCTTCTCTAAGCTTTCACACTTAAAATCTGTGTTTGTTCTTTGTTTAAGTTGTAAAAGCTGATTGAAGCTTCAGGAAGGATGGGAGGATGAGATTCCAAACCACAAAATAACCACCAGTAAGACTCTGATTGATAGACAAGCAGAGGGAAGACAAGAAAGTGAGTCGTTTGTGACCAGTTCCTCGGCTCTCTGCTTCAATCCTTAGGAGGCAACAAAACTGTCACTAAAAGTGGTTTCCAAATCAATACGGAGGACTTATAGACTCTACACTGACCATTGGGAGAAGCTGAGTGAAGATGTGGGCAAGAAGTGGAGAAAAGGTGATGATTCTTGGTAACATATGTAAAGAAACAAGGACAAAAATTCCTGTGTAAGGCAACATTTTTTAAATTTCTTTATAATAGCTGGACATTCATCTTCTTTGATTTATGCCTAAGCCAGGTGGAGAATAAAACTGGTCTACATTAATTGTATCCCCTTTCCTAATCCCTGACTGCCATTTAACCATAGGAAGCTATACCTACCTAGAAAAGGGGGCAGAGAAAGCAGAAGATATATGGTTTCAATGTTTTACATTTTATGTAATTTGTGCTAAAATATACAACTACCTGGAAATGAAAAAGATAAAGCTATCATGTGTAATGCTAGAATGAACAGAAATCCTTTATTAATTTTTTGTATTCATTTATTCAATACGAGGTGTTAGGACCAAAACTGAGCTTCCTTCTAAAATAAAACACTCTCTCAGATTTCAAAGGAGAAGTGCTGTGTTGACTGAAGGCATAAGGACTTAAATTCCACAAAACTGTATGGTCTTTTAGAACGGAGCTGTTTTCAAAAGGCAATACTGTAGTAAACGGATTTATTAAACTTGAGAAGTTTAGTATGGACTTTAAGACTTAGTCTGACTTATATAAATGATTTACCATTCCTACGTACTTAAGAGAAAGTATTCCTCACTGATTTCGAAAAGACCTGCCTACACTCCACCCACATTATCAAATTTGAGGGAATGAAGTGACAATAGCCCAGCTGACCCCCCAAAAAGGGGCTCATAAAATGACCTTCCACACAGTTCTCACTACCTCCAGCAATCTACAAAATAAATCTATATGTTGAGGAAAAGCAGTGTGAATTGATTCCATTCATGTTATTGTTAATTGCTGGGATCATCTTGTGAGGAAATCATTATGATACATGCATAATATCGTAAGAAAACAATTGCTTTGTCTTTGGCAAACAGCTCTCCTCTTAAGTAAAGTTACTGTAGCTCTTTATTCCTAGGATATTTTACATATTGTTAGAAAATAGGAGGAACTCATGGAACAGCTCTTTAAGACTACAGAATTAACCAAGTCACTTCCTATTTCATAGGATGCTGGGAAAAGAGCTGTTCCTTAAAAATCCCGCCTATGGGGGTGCATGGGTAGTTCAGAAGTAGAATTCTCACCTGCCATGTGGGAGACCCAGGTTAAATTCCAGCACACTTCCCCCAACCCCCACCCCCCAAATCAACAAATAGTGCTGCAATAACGGGAAACTTACATGGGAAAAGAATGACATGTGACCCCCACCATACAGCATACACAAAAATAGTCACATCTGTGCCTGTCTTGAATAATTATTATAGAGGCAAGAAACTGAATCTTTGGGACTCTAATTCACTCTTCTCTTCTCTTCCTTGAACTGAAACATTTGAAAGTGGAATCAATCTCAGCATATTCCTGAGGCTGTGAAAAAGATTAATTTTAACACCCTCTAGAGTTGGATTCTCCCAATGAAAAACTTACATGTCTTTGACAGGATACCATGCTTTCACTACGACATCATTCTCTATCAAGCAGAATTTGATGTAAGGGTCTTCTAGGATCTCTTCCTTTGTTAAACAATAAAGGAACATGAGAAGACTATTCTAAAAGGTCATTCCACATCAGTTCTCTAAGAATTAAACTTATAGAAAGTCCCTAGAACAATATCAACTTATAAATCTTTTACCCTGTGAAAAACGTTATTCGTCTTCACCTTCAAATTTTTTTAAATGTTAAGTGGTCAGGCAGTGCAGAACAAGGACAATCTCACTAAACAACAGATCTTTTGCAATGGACTTTGGTTCTTTTGTGTCCCACTAAACACCTGTCACTTCTTGTGACAATAATAACCTGTTTTTGCTTTGAGAGCACCAGCCCTACACCCATTATTAATCCATGCAGCTTTGATGATGGTAATATTATCTTGGACCGGTTTTGACTTGTAAGGCTCAAGTCAAGCTTGGACAGGCAAAATATCCATATTCCCTTGGCCAAAGTAATTAGCCTGGATATGTGACTCAAGAAGAGCCAATCAAAGCTAATTTCCACATTTTGCAGGATTAAGATCTTTTTTGCCTGTAACTACAAACAATGAAGAAGAAATAAACAAACAAATTCCTGCACAATTAAGCCCCTGAGTCAAGGCCATGAAAGAAGCTAAGCCTAAGTAAACCGTGACCTTTCATTAGAAGGAGTCTATGTGTAAGTGTATGCATATGTGTATGCATTATGTATATATACATATATATGTATATATGAAAAATGTTTTAATCTTGCTATAGTAAATCTGAATTAAAGTTCCTGGCAGATTCATGGCTGGAGACAAGAGGGGGAGACAGTCCTCAAAGATGGAAACTCTTCAACAGTTCTATAGCATTAGATAACAACAAATATGCAGAAAAAGAAGTGTGGATTGAAGACTGAGACTATCTTGAAAAGTAGTCAAACTCCCAAGCCAACCAATAAATCACACATCTCGTTCCCAACTTTAATCTCCCGATGTTAATACTGCCTTTTAACATTTGCAGTCAAAATATTATTATATCATGGACAAATGAGTAAAAAAAATAAGGTTAAAAATTGAACAAATAATACGGGAAATAAAGGGTAAACAAAATGGGTATATTGAAATACTAGTGGTCAATGAGAAGGTGGGGTACGGAGTATGAGATTATGAGTTTTTTCTTTTTATTTCTTTTTCTGGAGTAATGCAAATGTTCTAAAAATGATCATGATGATAATACATCACTATGTGACAATATTATGAGGCACTGATTGAATATCATGTATGGATTGTATGTGTGTGAAGTTTTCTTAACAAAAATATATTTTTTAATTTTTAAAAAAAGAGTAAAAAATATGATTACATTAATTTTACCAATCCTTTTTAAAAATCAATTTATGTTTGGTTCCTATTTTATAAATTTCTGTTCTTATCTTTATTATTTGGTTTCTTCTACTTCTTCAGTTTTTCTTGCTTTTTTTTTCTAACTTGAGATTTCTGCTTGGCTCATGGCTTTCTACACGTTATTCTTTTTTATTGCATTTATTTAGGTTATAAATTTCTCTCTACCACTCCTTTACCTGAATCCCACATGATTTGATAGGTATTATTCTTACACCATTTAGTTCAAAATATTTTCAAATTTTCTCTATGAAATCTTTCATCTATGGGTTATTTATAAACATATTTTTCAGTTTTCAAAAACTTAGGGATTTTCTAGTTATCCTTTTGTTATAAATTTCTAACATAATTCCACTATTGTCCAAAAACAAAAGCTTTATGAAATGTGCTGAGATTTATTCTGTGGTTGTAGCTCTTTAGGTACCAGTTAAGGTATGTATGTGTAGAGGCAAAGGTAATCAGACACTCTATTTAGGAAAGGTCCTCAACTTTAACATTTCTTCCCTCAACATGTAAGGCTGAAATTGAGCTAAACCTTAAGCTCAGTTTTTAAGATGCTTCTACAAAGAATAGTAAATGTCCTTTGAGCAAAAGCAGTTTCAAGTGCTGCTCTTGCCTCTCTGGACCCTAGCTTTCTCTGACTTTGTTTCAGGAATCTCTCCCTTACTTACTAGCTGTTTGATGCATTTAAGGAGCTATTGTATAACATTTTATTCAGCATATTTAGTTTTCTTCAGAGGAGAGGTTGATCCAAATTACTAAGCCTGCCATAATGGAAGTAGATGTCCAAGACCATTAGCTTTTCCACCAAACACTTAAAAACATTCTGTCTTATTTCTTGAGAGATTATAAAAGAGATGTTTGATGCTAAGATGCCATATTATATCTGGAACAGACATTTTATTCTTATCCATCAACTGCCACGCCTCCTCTTAATTGTAACACCTGATCCTATTTGCCCACAGAACTGGTCACATGACCCAAGCTAGGTCCATTCAAAACATCAAATCCACATAATCATAACCAAGAACAGGGAATTTGACTCAGGAGCTAATCACAGTAGCTTAATGAGATGTGATGGATTAAATCTGAAAGGGAAGGGGTTCTATTCTCATAGGATCATATACCATAAATATCTGTATTTACTTAAGGCTGTTAGCAACCATCTTTCTTTTTCTTTGGCATGGCAAGTGAGAGCTCTGCCACTGAGCCATCATTGTACTGCCCAACCATCTTTCTCAACATACAAAAACATTCTGCCTAAAAATGAGGTCAATGCATAGAACAAATTAAAGCCATGAATTCAAGAAAAAAGCCACTTTTTCACTCTATGATGCCTTGGATATTCCTCAGACTTCCTAATTATTTAAGCAAAGAAATTAACTTTTTTTATAAACCTTGTGTACTTAACTTCTGTCATTTCAAAATGAAAGAATATTGAGTAAGCCAATGCTAGGGGCTGATAAAACATCCACATTGCAGCCCACTTGTTGTTCCACAGCACTTGAACATCAGGACAGACAACTAGACTCATAAAAATACTGTTCTACCGCCAGCCTCCATGAGTCATCGCTACCTAGAATAGACTAATTTCAATGCTATTCTTTTGTTTTTGTTTGCTCTACTGTTTTTTTCTAAGCATTCTTTCTGTAATTTAAGTTAGCCTCTCTGGAAATAAAGAAACCAGAATCTGAGTCAGGTTTTCATTATAAAATAAATATGGTTGCATAGGTATAGTTACCTAAATTGAATGCTTTCCCTTCAATTACAACAATGTTTTCTTAAAAAATAACTTCAAACTGATCACAAATAAATTCTTAACCATAAGCATTATATTGTAAAGAATGATGCACAAATAGTGTTTCACTCAGGTTCCCAACAGGAAACAGATGAAACATTCAAGTTAAGGTAATTCAAAGAAAGCTTAATTACAAAGTGACTATTTATAAAGGTGTTGACAGGGCCAAGGGATCCACAGGGATGGTTCTGTAACCCAACTTTATTAGCATCAAAAGGACAAGGGGAGGGAGCCATTGCTGAAAAAGAGGAGAGAATCATGTAGGGAAGACTACTTAAAAGAAGCAGTTACCTGCAGTTAGAGGGATGAAATAGCCTGAAACACCCATATATGGGAAAAGCCAGAAGAGTAAGTACCTTGACCTCATTTACCTACTTCTCATCTTTTTCCAGGACTCTCTATTAGTCAAACTTAACCACAAGTCAGGGAGAAAGGATGGCTGTTTCTGCAATCCAAAAAAGCCACATGGGCTAGTGAACAAAATGAAGAAAGGGTGTGAGTGATTCTGAAGGGATAAAAAGATAAAAACATAAACATGGTATAATTTGAAGACTTTCTTATTAATATTTCCTATCATGAAAACTGTCTAACATAATTCACCCTAATATTTTTTCTTGGCTTGAAATACTGGTCCATAAAGAGTAGATAGGTTAAGGTACAGATATGTTTCTATATTAAAGAGACTTCCGGGTTAAAGAGGTAAGTATTTATGTTTCAGGGTGAGTAGCCAGTTTGGAAGTTTGGCTCTATTGCGTTCAGTTATCACGGGACCATGTTCCTTTTACCGTGTTACTCCACATTGCCCCCAGGGCATAGTTCTCATCTCCTGGTCAAACTGGGTCTTAAGCATGTTCATGATCAGTACCACAAAAAAAATGGAAAAGGGAAAATGAGTAATTGAGCAACAGCAAAATTTTATGCATCACTTTCCCTCACACTGCAGCAAAGGGGGTTGTTAAACGTAGCCTCTAGTGGTGTGCTGCATGCCCTGGAAGAAGAGAAAAAGATTTTGAAGGATAGACAGCTAGTGGTATACCAGAAGGTATCAAAATCTTCACAATTTTTCTTAGTTTTAAGACTTTATATAATGCATTTTGTAACTATTAGGTTTACTTCCTGTTCTAGTTTTCCAACTGCTAAAACAAACACCATGTAAAAGATTGGCTAAAACAACTGACATTTATTGGCTCAGGGTTTGAGGGCTAGAAGAAATCCAAATCATGGTGTCAACCAGACGATGCTTTCTCCCCTACAAATATGGTGTTCTGGAGCTGGCTGCCGGCAATTCTCGATTGTTGGCTTTTCTGTCACATGGCAATGCATATGGTAGCATCCTCGCCTGACTTCCCAGTGCAGCTGACTTCTAACTTCTGGCTTTTGAGTTACCATATCTTCTTTCCATCTGACTTTCATTCTGCTTATAAAGTTCTCCAGTAATCTGGATTAAAGCCAAACCTGATTCAGTTGGGCTATACCTTACCTGAAGTGGCCTCATCAAAGGGTCCTACAAACAATGGGTTCACACCCACAGAAATGGATTACGATTAAGAACATGTTTTTCTGGGCTACATAACTCCAAACCACCACAATTACCAAATTTTTTATTTTTAAAGGGACCTCATCTGTTTCTCAGCTAAAATCTACCTTCATTAGCATATTTAAATATAAGCTAATCAGATTATTTTTTTAATAGAGGATTTCTCAGTTTGTCTCTCACCCAAGTCATTCATTTCTCAAGCAAATGAGGTACTGTAACTGTATCCCCCAAATTTTCTGATCTCACACAAATCCAGAACTTTCTATTACAAAGTATATATCAAATTCTCTCAATTTGTTACTTTTAGTGGAAATGATAAGGGTTAAGGCATAGAACTGTGGATCTAGCCAAGTTAGTGAGTAAATATCATTTGAAAGAATAGTAATGTCAGCTAGATATAATCATATTGAGACCTAGGGAATGGCAGAGAGGCAGGTTCAGTAAATAGGCAGAAGATTGTCAGAAAAAGAAAGAAAAGGTAATTTAATTCCCATAGTGACATCAACTTCAGTCAAATATGCTAACCAATGCTGCCAGAAATTGTGAAAATCTTAGAGGATTTTATTCCCCTGTGGTTTTGTTTGCTAAATGCTGCGAATGCAATATACAAGAAATGGAATGGCTTTTAAAATGAGAACTTATTGAGTTATAAGTTTACAGTTCTAAGGCCATATAAATATCCAAACTAAGGCATCCAGCAAAAGATACCTTGACTCAAGAAAGGCTGATGTCTGTCACATGGGGTGGCACATGCCTGGTATCAACTGGTTCTTGTTCCCTTGCTTCCAGCTTCTAATGCCAGTGGTTTCCTCTCTAAGCATCTGTGCACCTTCACTTAACTCCTCTGAACAAATCTGGGTTCTGGCTTGCTTAGCATCTCATGGGAAGATACATGGTGATGTCTGCTGGGCTCTTCATCTCCAAAAGTCTGTATCTAGGTGTCTGCTCTCTCTGTCAACATTCCAAGTATCTCCTAATGTCTGTGTTGGCTCTGAAGCAACTGTAAAATGTTTCCCCTTTTAAAAGACTCCGGTAAACTCATCAACTGGAGTTGATTAATCAAACATCCCACCTTAAATGGGCAGATTCACATCTCCATCTAATCAAGAGTCACACTCACAAATTGAGTGGCTCAATCTCCATGGAAACAACCTAATCAAAGGGTCCACCCTAAAGAATAGGTCAGATTTGTTCAGGATTGAAAGAAAATAGCTTCTCTGAGATACACAATGGTTTCAAACTGGCACACCCTCTATATAGTAATTAACAGATTTCTCAAAATTTAATTTCTATTCTTTAGGAAGATATTAGTTTATTCTATGTGCCCTGAATGGCAGGGGTCTGAACCACTTTACTTATTAAAATAAAACTAGGAAACAGTAGAAATATCTCCCCAGGAAAATCCCTAACACTGTACCTATTATTGATATCTCTAAAGAACCTTTTGTATAGTTAAGAAAGAGCTGCCTAACCTAAAGATTAAATCACATTTTATATAAAAATACCAGCATTTGACATAGTTCCTTTGACATAACTTTAATATTTGTTAGAAAGTTGATAATTAAGTCATAAAAGCATTGTTGTTGGCCTCAATTAAATTATTAATTTCCCATTTGTTCAGCTCCAATGTTCAAATATAATCAAGAAAGTAAATATTGCAGTCATTTTCTAAAATGAAAGGCACCTGGTACACAGAATCCTTATTGGAGGTTGTAATGTGATTACTAGTACTTAATCCACTGTCATAAAATCTCTCTCTTAATTATCAGTCTTGAATATTTAACATTTTCTATCAAGATACAGAAGTTCACATTATTAAGATTTAGCACTTGCTTTGGGGAGAACAGTGCAGATGCCATGTGTGAGTTTAGCAGAATTTCAATACTTTGATATTTACACTTATTTCTTTTTTAATGTATATGTTATGAAATATAACATAGATATAAAAAGGAATAAATGTCAAAGCACATTTTCAAAAGTAGTTATAGAACAGATTTAAAAGTTTGATATGGGTTACAGTTCCACAAATTTCTTTTTAGCTGGTCTAAGATACTGGAGACTAAAAAGAAATATCAATATAATGATCCAGTAGTCATATTCATTTCTTAAACCCTAACTTCTCTGTTATAACTCCTCCTTCTCCTTTGATCTTTCTCCCAATCTTTAAAAATATTTGAGTTATGCCTATTCTAACTTTTTTCACGTTGAAAAAGGGTGTTGACAATATGGAATGGGGGTTGGAACTGGTTGATGCTCTTGGAGAGACTGGCCCCTCTGCATTTCAGGACTTATCTGGTCTAGGAACCATCTGAAGGTTTAGGTTTCTGAAAAGTAAACTTAGTGTGTGCAACTTTTGTAGAATATCATATGGGGTTAACAGGGATGATGTTGATTGGGGGTTGGTAAACTGGCAATTAGCACTATCTAGCTGCAGTATAAGAATAGCCTTTGAACTCTCATAGCCACTACTACCTTATTTTGTTACATTTTTTTCCCGTTTTGGTCAGGAAGGCATTAGCAAGCCCATAGTGCCAGGGCCAGGCTCATCACTGGGAGTCATGCCCCACATTGCCAGGGAGACTCACACACCCCTGGACATCATGTCCCATGTAGTGGGGAGAGTAGTGATTTTACTTGTAGAATTGGGCATAAAGAGAAAGAGAGAGACCACATCTGAGCAACAAAAGAAGTTCACTAGAAGTAACTGTTAGGCATAATTATAGGTAGGCTTAGCTTATCCACAACAGAAATAAGTTTCATAAGAGCAAGGCTCAAACTGAAGGGTTTGGCCTTTTAATTTGGGAGTCCCTAAATTTTTTGAGAGCATATCTGGGGTTTACCAGGTGGGGGACTTAATAATTCTACATTTTTTCTCCAGTCCCTAAAGGAGCTATATCAATAATTTTTAATTGTCTGCTCAACATACTCTGGAATGTATCCAGGTATTACATTAAGCTGTACAGAATTACAAGCCCTCATTCCCATTCTGGACTCCATATCTGGGCTGTTTAAATGAGCTCCCCAGACAGGTTGATTTAAATTGTGAGCTACAGAAAACTTAGGTTTCGCACAAAATAAACATCTTTTCCTTTCATCTCATACTGTAGGTGAAGTTCTACAGTACATTGTCATCCTTTACCCTGTATTCTGATTTACCTTAGTCCCAACCAGACTGGCTTCATTCTTATCTCTAACTGAACCCTGATTTCTTTTTCTGTTTATTTAACAATGTTGTATATAGCAGTGCTAACTTTCAGAACTGCAGAACTCCAACTCTGAGTCTTATGCTGCATAGGTACCCAAAGTTCCAGAGTAATACCAGGTTATACATGTATAGGACAGCCTCTCAGAATCTAGAAATAACACTTAAAGCTCAGGTATAAATGTGACTGCTATAAGAGCTTACAATCTAGGCCCCAATTTTATTATAAATATTTTCTAAAAGAGATTATACAATATTTGTCCTTTTGTTTCTGGCTTATTCTTACACAACATAATGTCCTCAGGGTTCATTTACCTCTTTGCATGCCTCACGACTCCATTCTTTTCTGTTGCCACACAATATCCATCAGATGTATACACTAGAGTTCACCTTTCTGCATCTCAGTCAATGTAACAGTCGACCACCACCATTCATTGGGTATCATGGATAATATACAAAATAAACAATCCATGTCTCACAGTATCCTCACATAGTTGTACAATCATCATCACTCTCAATTTTAGACAATTTTCATTTCTGCAAAGAGAAAAATAACAAATAAGCACACCCGCACCAAAGAGAAAAATCAAACCTCCCCTTAACTCTTGTCCTCCCCCCACAATTATTTACCCCTGGAATTGCTGTAGTACTGGTGATGTCTTCCTGTTAAATTTAGTCCATAGCGTGCAGTAGCAGTTTTCCCCTATATCCCTCTATTATTGACTCTTTGTACAAGATTCAATCCTTTGAAGTAGTTCATGCAAGAACTTATCTATATTTTTTGTGTTAGTTGGTGAGATACATGGCTCTATACAATCGCTTTCAATCATATTCACCTTCAATATGGCATTATTACTTAAAAACCCACTAATGAACTACCATTGCTCTTATCCATTTCCATGCATTTAAGTTCAGTCTTATTGGGTAATCGTTCACCTATCTCTAGCTTCTGTGTATCTCTAGGTCCCCTATATTCTACATTGTAAGACTGTGTTTACATTTACCAGGGTCATATTAGAAAAATTATACAGTATCTATCATTTTATGTCTGCCTTATTTCACTCAGCATTACATCCTCAAAGTTTGTCCATGTTGTCATATGCTTCAAGACCTCATTTCATCTTACTGGGGCATAATATTCTGTCATATACCACATTTTGCTTATCCTCTCATCTGTTGATCATCACTTGGATTGTTTCCATATTTTGGCAATTGTGTATAAACCCACTATGAACACTGGTGTGCAAATGTCTGTTCATGTCACTGCTTTCAGCTCTTCTGGGTATATACCAAGTAGTGGATCATAGGGCATCTCGATATTTAGTTTTCTGAGGAACCGCCAGATTGTCTTCCACAGTGGCTGGACCATTATGCATTCCCAGCAGCCATGAGTAAGGGTTCCAATTTCTCCACATCCTCTCCAACATTTGTAGTTTCCTGTGTTTAATAGTTGCCATTCTTATAAATGTGAGATAACTCACTGTAGTTTTGATTTGCATTTCTCTTATGGCTAATGAAGATGAACATCTCTTCATGTGTTTTTTTAGCTATTTGTATAACATTATATAGCTTTCTAAGGTGACCCTTATCTTAGGTCACTTTGCATTTCATTTTCTTTATTTATTTATGATTATTTCTACTTCAGTTGTGCTCCAACTAGATCATGTGTTTTAGCTAACCATATTGTATAACACATTATTTGGGCTGTGTTTATTTCTCTTGCCATTGTCTACAATTTTCCTAGTTCCATAACCATAATTACTAGGTCTGAAAGCTTTTTGATCAACTCATGGGCAAAGATGATGGGTATTAATGTGGCTACTATCAATATTATCTAAAGTCAAATACTGTCACATGAAAAAACTTTTGCTTCTTTGCAAATTCAAATTCATTTTTAGAAACATAAAGCATAAAGGAATAAATAACAACTTTTTCTGGGGGACGCCCAGAAATACATTTCAGTAAATCATGTTCAATCTTTTAAAAAATCTCAGGTCTGCCCTCCTACACTCTAGAAATGACTGAACATCCATTTTTGAAGTTATATGTAAATGAATTCCCCCAATAAATTAAAAATTCATTCTATCTTGCATTTAAAAAGTTAGGAAATCATGAAGCTATTTTAGTTCTTTTGTCCAAAAAGTTTATCATAAGTTCTTAGGATCAAGAATATTTAAGAGGTCATTTAACCTATATTTTCCCCCACCTCCACCACCGTCATAGACAACTGCATCAAACATACCCCATCCAGATGGAAATCTAAATCTCATAAGAAACAAATTCTATAATCCACTACTCACTATCAGAATATTCTCCTTTCTGTTTAAACTACAAAACTCAGGCTACAGATTAAGCCCGTTTCCTCTAGTTCTATTCCTGGTGGAGCCGAAAAACAGATGGGCACAATTCGTCATGTAGCAGAAAACAATAATTAGGTCACTTCTTCTCCGGCCTAAAAAAAGGAATTTTTGGTGTCCTTGAATATATCTTATTTCCAAGCCATATAAATATTCATGTACAAGCTACTTCAATAATAATTTTAAGTAGGGGCTCTCTGTGCCAAATCAAGTGGTGGGCAGAGTTTGTTTTTAGGAGCCTCATCTCCCAGCTAGCAGTGATCTCATGATCCCTCCCACTCTCTCTATCTGCATTAGCTTGGGATCATTGCAAAAGAAAAAATAATGAAAATGAGATAGGAGCTTAAAGACGCTGCGAGCTTATGGCATCTGCAGTGACACTACAGTCTCAATTAAGAAGTCTAAGCATCAAGGACTCCAAATGAGCAGTAATGGGAAATGAAGGTGGGCATTCAATGTCTGGAACTCCTGGCCATAGGACAACTGGCAAGAGCAAAGCAAGGACTCTTTCATTTCAGAAAAGCTATACAACTAGATTGGCCATGGGGATAAAAGGTTGAATTAGGGCTAGAGTGGAATTCCTCATACCAATTAATTAAATGAGGAAGAACTCAAGGAAGAGAAGCAGTCTTTTCAAAGCTCCTAAAATCCTAACACACAGCAGGCACTTACTTCTCCACCGCAGCTTGTTGTTCTTGAATCTAATTTCTGTCTATCCAATTACATGGTTATGAGGACTGGATTAGATCAAGATAATGTTTTATATGATAAATATAGGGTTTTACAACTATTTAATACTATACAAACAGAGCCACATTATTTTTTATTGCTTGACCATTACTCACTTGGAGAGAGTCTCATTAACTAAAATATCCCTGGTAGTGTTACAAGATTATATCTTTGCCCCTTTCCTATTTAGCATTTTTATCTACAGCTTTGATGAAGGCACAGAAAACATGGTTATCAAATTAACAAACAACACTAAGTTGAAAGGCAGAGCTAATATGCTGGGTGACAGAAGTAAGATTCAAAATGATCTTGACAAGGCAGAACACTGAGATGAAACCCATGAGGCGAAATGAACTAAACATGTTGAGATTTAAAAAATAAAAATAAAAATACACCCTGTGCATGTACAAGACAGGGGAGACAAGAATTGATAGCATTTTGAATGAGGGGAAAAAAAAAAACCTAGAGGCTTTAATTGATCTCCAGTTGAACATTAATCAATATTTTGATATAGCTGCAGAAAATAATAAAATATCTTAGACTGTATAATTAGTAAGGTCCCAATCAGAATAAGCAATATCTATCTGGAGAAGAGTCACTCCTGAGTGGCACACTTAAGAGCATTATTAAGAATTTTTAAGGTACTCAGGAAAGGGTGACAGATACAAAATATAGTCTTCATAGCATATAAGGAATACCTGGAGGAATTGCTTACTGCAGGAAAGAGAGAGCTTAGAGAAGACTAAAAGCATATTTTCTAAGGGTGTATTTTCAAATACTTTAGAGGGATGTTACTGATAAGAATATTCCATCGTTTTCAAACTTATTAACGGTATGACCTCAGAAAAAATCTTTGGCCATCTGTGCCTCAATTTTTTCATCATTAAAATAGAGCTAAATATATCAGTTCCATAGGGTTATTGTTAAGGATTAACAGTGGTACATGTAAGGGTTATAGCATACACCTGAAACACAGTCAACATTCACAAAGGTTGGGTATTTTCATTCTCTATTGCTCTAAAAGGTAGACTGAGACCCGCGGATAAAGTTGGCAGAGCCATGCCACTAAAGAAGCACTCCTAAAAGAGTTCGCTCTTTTCAGTGAATTTTTCCTGCAGATGCTAAATAACTGGCAGGGGAGTTGAGAAGAGATGCGTTCACGGGGTGAAAGTAGAATTTCATAACTTCTAAGTTCCCTTCATTGAAAAATTATGTTCTCTTTCAATGCTAAGATTTTTTAATTCTCTCTGATTTCTCTCTATATACATATGTGTTTCTGATAGGGATAAAAGTAAAACTATAGAAAAATTATTATAACAAATAAGATTTATTGTGTATTTACTCTGAATACCACACTAACAGGTGGCTGTATTTATTATTCTCTTTTCACATATGAGGAAACTGAGGCAGGAAACAGTTATGTAGTTTGACAAAGTTCACACAGCTAGTCAGTTGCAAAATAATGGTCTGAACCCAAGCTATCTGAATTCAAAACCAACTGACTAAGTGTGGCTCATCAGCTAGATTTTACTTCCGTAGCCACTGCAGAATGTAGACTTCAATAGATTTTGTGATGCCCTAGGGTTTCCTTAGTTATCTTCAAACTTTTGTACAACACAATCAACTTCTAAAGTAAATAGATTTAAAATCATAAGGCACTGCTGCTGGATGAATTGAAAAAAAAATTAAAACATTCTCTGCATTATTAAGAAATGACATTTTCTACAAAAATGTACCTTGTAAACAAATGAAGCTCATTTCTTAAGGATGGAAATGATTTCTATTATTTCTACTCTAATAGATTTCTATTCTAATAGTGGTAGTTTTATGACATCATTCATTAATATCCTCAGGATATATTGATAAATGGACTGTATCAAAGTAAGCAGACTTAGAGCGTGAGCCTGGAAGATGCTCCAATGACTAAATTATATGAATTGTAGACTGTGGTCTTTGTGAGAGTATCTCGGCTACTGAGAAACACCACTTGCTTCCTTTTTTGTTCCAGGTTATTTAAGATTGGTGTAGTTGCGAGATCAAAGACTTCCTTCTGGTAATGTAAGATGGTGCTGCTTACTCAAAGTAGATTTCAATGTCTATGAGGCAATAAAAGACAAAATGTGGGAAGATGTACATGGTGAGAGGACAGAAAAATTGAGTAATCTGGTTTCCAAAGCCACAGGAAATTGTGTCTATTGGTGGGGTGGATTGTTGAGAGGAAGCAGAGGGATTTGACAAGAACAAGTGAGAAAGTTTAAAAGAAAAAATTAAAATCAAGGAAGTGAAATTTGATGACACCTTAAAACCTAAATAATTTTTCTGTTTATTTTGATAAGTTTGGCTTCCTGATTATTTTAATTGGTTTAATTTCCTAGTTCCTATGTCTTTGTCTGTTTAAGCTTTCAACGCAGGTGTGTTTAAGCTTTCAAATGTTTATAGCATTTCCTAGCATCCTCTTTCCCAAAAGTTAAATAGCTTCATATTCAGTTTTATAAATATTTTTTTTTCTTCCCATGGAAAATCACAACTCAGGACTTACTCAGAAATTTACTTTGAAACTTAGGATAATGATCTACAAATATTTCTCTGAGAAAGAGCTTTCACCTAAGTAAATAGTTTTTTATGTGCTGAAGCTATAATTTGATTGAAATTTGATGGATATTTGTTCTTTCTGCCAAATATTTGAATAAAAGCCTAACTCCTGAACTCTGTGTAAGGAAGAGAGATAATAAAACTTCAAAGGGTAGTAAGGTATACTTTATAATTGCTTAATTTTATCAATGCACAAGAACTCCCAAAATAATTACCAATTCAATAAGCATTTATTGACATCTATTACAAGTTAAGCACTCTGCTAAATGTTGAGCATACAAAGAAGATTAGATGGGATAGAACTTATATCATGCAATGTAGTAAGTGTACAGGTGAGAGGAAATTAACCAGAAAAATGTGAGGTGGCATACAGTGGGAGGAGGTAAAAGCCTGTCTAGGAAGATAATAAGGTGAGGCAAATAGTTAAGAAAGTATAGAGTTTTCACAGTGTAACCATGTGATTGTGAAAACCTTGTGGCTGACACGTCCTTTAACTAGTATGTGGATGAGTAAAAACATAAGGACAAATAAATTAAACAATAATAGGAGGAAATAAGGGGTATAGGATGTGTTAGGTGTTCTTTTCCATTTTTAATATTATTTATATTCTTATATGTATTTTTGGACTCATGAAATGTTCAAAAACTGATTGTGGTGATGAATGCACAACTATATCATGATACTGTGAACTGTGACTGTAAACTTTGGATGATTATATGGCATGTGAATAAATCTCAATAAAATTGCATTAAAAAAACAAAGTATGGAGTATGTAGGAAAACTCTAGCATAGTCTGCACATGCTCTCTCTTCAATTTGTCTTTTTCCTTTCTCTTTTGAATTCCTCAAAATTACTTTCACTTCTCATAATTTCCCTGAAGCAGCTTTTATCACTGTCTTCAATGATCTCCGTATGGTAGATCCAATCATATCTTCTATTGCAGCTATAACAAACTACCACAAACTTCATGGCTTAAAACAACACAAATGTACTGTCTTACTGTCCTGAAAGTTAGAAGTCCAACATGGGTCTCACTGGAATCAAATCAAGATATCAGCAGGTTCTTGAGAATTCTATTCCAGCAGGAACACTGCCAGTTCAGGCCAAAAGAGAGAGGGTATGAAATGAAAGAAAGCTGTCAGGTCACCAACATTGCACAGTCAAGAAACAGGTTGATAAAATTACTCAGCTGCAAGCATGCGCTACGTTTCATAAACAAGGAAGGAAGACTCCCACAGTGGCGGCTAAACCAGAGGGTGTAGCTAAAAGCCACTGGGGATTATTCACAGGTCTTGAAAACAAACGGAGTGTGTCCAGTTGGATTTTGAAATGGCTTGAAACTTGTGACTTCTTTTTTCTTCCAATTTCTCCCCTTTTTAATTGAACTTCTACAAATGATAACCTATGCCTGTCCCACCGTTGTATTTTTGGAGGGAGAAATTAACTTGTTTTTTGAGTTTCATATTCACAGATATAGAAAAGAATTGTGCTCCAAGGTGGACTATACTTAGCACCTTACCCATTCTCGATTTAGATAATTTATTTACATGTTGAGATTTGGGACTTTTGACCTAATGAGAGTTAGATGAGATTTTAACTTCCTTAGGAAAATGTGAATGTATTTTGCATGTGAGGCAGACCTTTGGGTTCCAGAGCACACATTGTGGTAGAGAGAACAATGCCCCAACAAATATGTCCACCTCTTTTTTCCATTAACTGTCAATATGTTATATTACAAAGCAATGGACAAGCAAGACTGTAGATGGTATTGTTTGCTAATCAACTGGCTTTAAAATTCAGAGATAATCCTGGATCACCCTGTTGTGCTCAATATTATCACATGGATCCTTAAATGAGGAAGAATGTAGAAGAGCCAGAACCAGAGAGATGGCATCTTGAGAAAGACTCAGCTGACCACTCCTGGCCTTCAAGATGGTAGTAGGCCACAAGCCAAGGAACGACAATGGCCTCTAAAAGCTAGAAAAGACCAGAAATCCAATTCTGTCCTAGAGCCTGCAGAAAGGAACACAGCCCTGTCGGCACCTTGATTTGGGACCCATTTTGGAAACTCTGACGTCCAGAAGTATAAGAGAATAAATTTGCATGACAGTTTTAAGCCACTAGATATGTGGTGATTTGTTACAACAGTAATAGGAAACTAACACATAAGGAACAATTGAGAAATTGTCACAGACCAGAGGAACTATATGCAATATGGTATCCTGGATTAGATTCCAGAACAAAAAAAAAAAGTGACATTCCAATAAAGTCTATGGTTTAGTTGATAATATTGTGCCAATCTGAATACCTTCGCTTTCATAAAATGTACCTTGGTTATAAGATGTTAACATTAGGGGAAGCGGAGCAAAGAAAATAAGGGAAACTCTCTATATACTGCCTTTACAACTTTTCTATAAACCTAAAATTATTCTAAAATTTAAAATCCATTTAAAAATTTGGCTAAGAACAAAAGGAGGGAGATTGGATAGGTAGTGCATACAGATTCAAGAATAATTTTTGTATTATTGAATGTTAATTTTAAAAAGTGCTTAATCTTTTAAAAGTATTCCCAAGTAATTTATTTGACATATTCCTTGAGAATTTTTTAAGAAATCATGGACAGCTGCCAAGCAAAATGTTTATTCTGCACATAACTGACTTCAGTAAAATTATGAACTAGGTAGCTTGTGTGACACACCTTGCTTCTTGCCTTTATGCCTGCTTTCCCCACTTAGCTTTATTTTATTCATTTCTTTCCCCATGTGGTTTCATGCAGTCCTTTCCAGTTGAAAAAGTAGATGATACTACATGTGGGACATTTGATGAGACAAAATCAGCCAGAAACAAAATAACAACAATGGTATGGTCACCTTTAGAAAATGCTTATAAGAAGACAGGGGCCTAGACTGTAAGCTTTTAGAGCAGACACATTAAGTCTGGAGTGGTGATTATTATTTCTGGATTTTGAGAGGCTGTTTTATATCTATAACCTGATATTTAGAGATAAGAACAAAGCTGAACAGGTTGGGGTTAAAGTAATTCAGAACATAGGGGTAAGGAAGACAGTGCGTATATCTTAGAACCACATATACTCTTTAAGACCAATGGAAGAAAGGTTTATCTGATCTGAAGCTGAAATTTTCTGTAGTGCATAATCTAATTCAACCTATCTGCATAACTCACTTGAACAATTGAAACACAGGAAACACAGAATAAGAAAGAGGTCTTTTAATCTTGTATAGATTGTTGTAATGCCTGGAAACCTCCTAGAGTATATTAAGCAGATAATCAAATAGTATTGGCAAAATAAGGAACTATTAAACCTTACCATCAGGGAATCCCCTGATACTGTGTCAAACTTTAGGGACACCCAAATCAATAGGCCATGCCCTTGATCATGAGGCTTACTCTTGTGAAGCTTATGTAGGTAGCATAGAAGCTTAGACTACCTATAGGCATGCCTAAGAGATACATCTGGAGGACCTCTGTTGTTGTTCAGATGTGGCCTTAGTCTCTCTAAGCCCAACTCTGCAGGTGAAATCATTGCCCTCCTCCCTACATGGGACATGACATCCAGGGGTGAAAGTCTTCCTGGTGACGTGAGAGATGACTCCCAGGGATGAATCCAGACCTAACACCATGGGATCAACAATTATATCCTGACCAAATGGGGGAAAAGAAGTGTAATTAATAAAGTACCAGTGGCAGAGCGAGTTCAAATAGAGTTGAGAGGCTTCTCTGGAGGTTGCTTTTATGCAAGCTTCAGGTAGACCTTGTTACCTATCATAACCTGCCAACCCCCAACCAGGACCATTCCACCCAATCCTAAAGAACACCTAGGGCAATATATAAGATTCCACAAGTGTTCCAGGCACTAGAGGAACTTTCCAGAACCCTACAACCTCCAGATGGGTCTCTGGTCTAGATAAGTCCTGAAACCTAGCCCAGCCTCTCCAGAATATCAGATAGTTCCATCTTCCTACCCCATATTAGTGACAGACCCTTCCAATATCAAAAATTTAGAATTGCCATAGCCCAAACAACCTGTAAGAGAGGTATGGAAAGATCAAAGTGATGGTGAAATTATACATAGAAGATAGGATTTAAATGAATATTAATGCTGAATCATTAAATTGATATCCCTTCTAGTCTCTAGTTTTTTAGAGCAGCTGGAAGTAAAAACCTAAAATTGTAAAACTGTAGCCCATGTGAAAGTCTGAAATATGTTCTACAAATAATTGTGGTACTGTACTTGGAAATTTAGAGCGTTTTTGTACATATGTTGTTTTTCACAAAGAAAGAAGGAAAACAGTCTACTGTGATGATAAAAAAGTATTTAAGCCCTCTAGCCTCCTATATTCTGAAGCAGCTAGAAGGAAAAATATGAGAGAATCGTATGGTAGACCATGACAAACTCTGGGATCTGTCCTTGTTGAAGAGTGCTTTGAAAACTATGGCTTTTTTATTTCTTTGCTTTGTATATATGTTATACTATACAATAAAAAAAAGTAAATGGTACTGATAAAAATAATTCATGCTGAGGATGGTGTGGTGGCTCAGTGGCAGAATTCTCACCTGCCATGCCGCAGACCCGGGTTCAATTTCCGAAGCCTGCCTATGTGAAAAAAAAGTTAGTTGAAATAATTATTTGAGACCTGGGTTCAATTCCCAGGGCCTGACCATGCAAAAAGAAAGAAAGAAAGAAAAAAATATTATAGCAATAATTCTTGTGTTAGTCTGCTAACTGCCAGAATGTGATATACCAGAACTGGAACAACTTTTACAAAAGGGGAATTTAGTAAGTTACAAGTTTACAGTTTAAGGCAATGAAAACACTCAAATTAAGACACCAACAAGAGGTTACTTTAATTCAAGGAAAGTCCATGTGTTAGGAACACCTTTGTCAGCTGGGTAGTCACATCACTGGCATCTGCCTCTCCAGGTTCAGGGTTGCTTAACATCTCATGGCCACATCTGCTGGGCTCCAAGCATCTGCAAACATCTGTGTTTCTGTTCTCCATGTGTCCACATCTGTGTCAGCTCTGCTGTGAAGTTTCTGGTGGCTCTGAGGCTTCTGTTGTTTCTCTAGGCTCTGTTGTTTCTGGCATTTCTCCAAAATGTTTCCCCTTTTAAAGACTCTAGTAATCTAGTAAAGACCCACCTGGAATGGGTGGAGTTACATCTTCATGTAATCAATAATTAATACCCACAATTGGGTGTGTCATATCTCCATGGAGGTAATCTAATTAAAAGATGCCAACCTGCATTATTAAATCTTGATTAAAAGAAACTACTGTCTCCATGAGATTGAATCAGGATTAAAATATGACTTTTCTGGGGTACATAATATTTTCAAACTAGCACAATTCTCTTCTTTGAAATTTTGCACTTCAAAAGAAGCATGCCCTAAGAAATATTAAAACTCCTGACAGTTTACTTCCCAAAATATATATGAATAAATTTCATAAAGAATTTTCTGCTTCCATCACTGTTTTCATATTTAATATATGCATTTTACTCCTCCCTATAACTTGGGAAGTATGGATAGTTTGAGACAAACTTTTTAATAACAAAATCTTGGTTAGTCCTATGAATTTATTAAGCTAGCAAAATACAGGTACACTTTGTCTCAATCAAATTTATATCTGCTAAAATCTGGGAAGACAGAATTCATTAATAACAACAAAAACTTGCTTTAAAAGAACCTTTACTACAAACTCTAAAATCTGTTCTGTAACTACTTGTTGAAGCATACTTTGAAAATCA
Organism: Myrmecophaga tridactyla; assembly: GCA_004026745.1. Taxonomy (NCBI): domain Eukaryota; kingdom Metazoa; phylum Chordata; class Mammalia; order Pilosa; family Myrmecophagidae; genus Myrmecophaga; species Myrmecophaga tridactyla. Next base: position 66,282 of record PVIY010008037.1, read on the forward strand.
TTGCTTTCTCTTTCTTTAGTTTGTATATATGTTATATTTAACAATAAAAATGATTTTTAAAAAGAATCTTTACTATATGATACAAGGCAAAGGGTTTCCAGGACAACAGTGTATGGTGGGTATTATCCCATTTTAAAGATAAGGAAACGGAGACTCAGAGAGTATAAGGAGTTTGCCCCAGATTAAGTAGGTAGTTCAGGGCAGAGATGGTATTTGAAGAGAGGTAACTGGACCCTGGACCACAATCCTGGCTTGACCCTCTTTTTAAACCTCCTCTCTTCTTCTCCCAACAACTTTCTCATTCCTGCCCTTTTCCTCCACCCCACCTCACACCTGGCCCCGCAACACACATATATTCAAGCTGGGTAACTCAGTAAAAATCATTGCCTTCCTTCTTCACCCACTATCATAATGCCAACACACTGAACTAGGAAAATAAACGCACAATGGTAAACAATGGTAATATTGAAACATGTATTTCTTTATTTTAAAAATCAATTTCATGCTGTCTCTGGTTTTGCACTATAGCCTAGGGAACACGGCATTCCTTTTTGAACATGTGTGTATAATGTTCTCTCAACCTGCTCACAGGCCAACTGTCAGTATTATGATATGGTTCATGTCCAGAAAAGTACATGCTGTAGAAAGGGACACATTTACCAGGAAAGTTCTGTTTCCCTTTAACTTTGTACTCTAAAGCAGAAAACAGCTTTTCCAGAACATTGATTTCCTACTTTATTTCACTGATGCCTTTAAGTAACAGATAATGAAATCACATATACATAGGTATCATTTCTCTCAAGAGAATGAAAGGCATTGTGTGCAGGTACACTTTTCAGATTCATATTTTATCTTCCTAAAATGTAATTTTTGTGTATATTACTATGGAATTAGGATTGAATATCTTCAGTAATTCTGTTCTATTTGCATCAAAAATCTTAACACTTGATAAGCAAAACATATGAGGGACAAGTTTCAAGGGCATGATTAAGGAAAAGAAAGTCATTAGAAGCATGAAAGAAGAGCTTAGTTTCATGAAAAAAGCTGCTGACTCATGAGCTGTGACTTAGAAGCCTGGTTCCACCTGAGATACTCTGGCAATGCACAGTCAACCAAACAGAAGATAGAAAAGATTTCTTTGGGCCTTAATTATAGCCACACATTGCCTTAGAGAAAACCGATGGAAAATCAGTAATGATATATTTAGATGTCTCAAGACTTAAGGCATGGCCTGGATTAAGAGCCTACTCCTACTGGAGTTTGAAAAGAAAAAATGGAAAAGTCAATCCTCAAGCCAATTCAAGATCTAGTTTTCCTCCCAAATTGCCAGAATCAGAAAGAGATTAAATGAGGGAGGGAATAAACTACCATTGATTTGAGCTAATTTGGGGACACCATAAACTATTGCATTTAATCCTCACACCAACATTGGATGGTGCTGGCTTTATAAGCAATACTCTATAGATGAGAAAGTGAAGACTCTAAAATCATTATCTGCCCAAGATCACACAGTGAAGTCCGGATTCAGGTCTTCTGGTGTTGAGTTGTGTTCTCTCCAATGCAGCACAAGTAGCAACTAAAATGTCATTATCTGAGGTATTTAAGGAAACCATCCCCCCCAAATTATCAACCACAAAACGTGACATGGTTATCCAACATTCACTCTTTGCCACTATTTATGGCTTTCTAAGTAGCTATTCTAATAAGTTTATATTTATAGTGCAAAATGTTGAATATTATGTCCACTATATACTAAATAAAAATAATAAAGCTACTAAGAAGTATAGAACAGACCTAAAGAAAATATACTGAAACATGGAAACAATTTCAATGCCCAAAAACATGTCATGATTAAGTAAATAGTAGAGAGACTACTACTATTCAGCCATTGGAATAAAGACTCTTTCTAACAAAAGACTATTAAGTAAGAGTAGCAAATTATGAAGTAGCATGGGAGTATGATTACAACTATGCTAAAATGTGAAAAAAAAGCTATACAAGTATAAAACTGATGTATTAAGGTGATATAATTAGGAATAATTATCCCTTGTTTTTGTTATTGTCCATATTTTCTCTAATTCATTTTTGTAATTTCTGAAGCAAAAATCAGTACGTTTTTTGAAGCAATAAGCCAACTTATTTACTCAACCCACAGAATAGCCTTTTCCTCAGAGTAAGAAATATTTTCCCCATTTTATTTCCCACAGTGCATGGTACTTTATACCAAACATGTTCTCAGTTTTTTATTAAATAAATTTTCAAAAAAGGTAGACAAGAGCCAAAAAGATCCCCCTCTGCATAGAAAATATTTCTTACATAGGTTTCACTAATTAGAGATTTATTTGTGTTAATGAGTTCCTCTTTTAAAATGCACATGCATCAAATAGCTAAATGAGCAAAAGGCTTGAACAGAGAACACACGAGGGGGAAACAAATGGCTAATAAACATTTAAGGAAAAGTTCAACCTCATTAATAATCAAAGAAATGAAAATTAAAGTGATATCAGTTTTCCTTATGAAACTTGTAAAAATTTGTCATGGTAATTCTCAATGTCAAGTGGAGTATTAACAAGAATATAAATATACAACTCTCATAAAAGGGTAGGAATGAAAACCTGGTACTAACTTTCAGAAAAGCAATTCAGCAAAATGCTCCTAAGTTTTGACTCAAGAATTCCATTTCTAAGAATCTAGCTTAAAGAAAAAAATCATAGATATATATTAAAAAATTATGTGCATGGATGTTTAATGTAGCATCATACTCCAGGAACAATTCAAACAATCTAGGTATCCATGACAAAGGAAAAGGAAAACTAAACTTTTGCAAATACATTCAGTAAAATACTACTCAGCTGTAACAATGAAGTTTAAACAAAATTTTTGAATATGGGAAATTCCTCATGATATAATATTAAGTGACAAAAGAAAAAACACAAATCTGATTATTCATTATGATCTCATTTTTGCAAATATGTAAGCATATGTAAAAGATTAGAAGAAAATAGAAGTAATTACCTTCCGCTGGCTGATGGTGTTTTCATTTTCTTCTTATTTTTCTTTCATACTCAAATTTTCTGACAGAATGTTTGTTATATATAACAGCACTTTAAAATAAATTCTGCTTATTCTAATTGCAATTTCTAAGAATTCACCCTGAGAAAACAACCCTAAATGAAGAAAATATTTCTGCACAAAGATGTTCATACATAACTTTATTTAAAATCCAAAAATGGGGGAATGGAAAACTAGTTAAAGTATTATGGCACAGCTATAAAGCAGACCACATTGTCATTTAAAATCATGTTTACTTCCTTTTACTTTAAGCAAAACACCTTATTTTACTTTATGCAAAACACATCATTTTAGTGTTTTACCATGAAAAGTGGCTAGGAGGCAAATCTCACACACACACACACACACACACACACATACACTCTCTCTCTCTCCATCTTCTCTCTAAAGAGCTAAGTTCAGGATGGAAGTGGGGTACTGACTTTCATGGTTTTTGAGAACCAACAGGAGGATGAGCAAGATTATTCCTCCTCCCCACTCTGAGTAGAGGCCATATTTCCCAACTACATCAAAGAGTAAGCACACACAGATAATATAGATAAAGAGTTTTCAGTAACATGAAAAAAATGCTTTTGACATCACAGTTATATTTTGAAAAGCAAATCAAAATTGTGAAGTGTGCAATATGATTTCAGTTTTCTATATGCACATATGACTGGCCTATTGAACAGCCTTTGAATTCAATGATATATAGAGATGATATGGTTTTATTTTTCTCTATTCAATACCTTCAACATGCTCTGGTGAATTTTTTTTCCCATCTTTTAATACCATCTTAGACAAATCCTACAGTTTTCCAGTCACTTTTGAGTGTTAAAAAGTCAATCTTGGGGGTGCAAGGGTAGTTCAGGGATAGAATTCTCACCTGCCATTCAGGAGATATGGATCTGGTTCCTGGCTGTGAACTTCCCACCCCCCTCAAAAACAAATCAGCAAATGGTGCTGCAATAACAGGATACTCACATGGAAAAAGAATGAAATGTGACCGCTACCATACAGTATACAAAAAAAAAAAAATTCAGATTTATCTAGTAGAGTTTAAAATCTTAATCCCATACAGCAGTCTTGGAAAGGGGGCCAACAGGCTCCACTTCACTCCTCTCTCCCTTGCTCTTTTGCTTCTAGTGCTTCCAGGAATGAGTAAGAAGATAAATTACCACAACAGGTCAAATAGCCTCTCATGGTTCTTTCTGGAGGAGGCCCTTAAGGGGACCTTCTCATAGTATACTTCACTGACATAGGGGGTTCACTCCAGGTTAGCTGCTTCTTGAACCCTTCCCCACATTGCTTCCAGCTCTAGCATTAACCCACAACCTCTCTTGTTGGTTATCCTTCCCAAATGTTGTCTCTCTCAGGTGAGATATGAACCAGATGACTGTAACTCCTGGTTTCATCTTTAATGATGTTCTCTTGACCCACTAGGGTCACAATAAAAAATAAGAGTGAAGATAGCTTTACTTCTTTCTCCCCATCTTGAATTCTTTTCCCCATGCCCACTCCAAAAAACACAGAGGGCACATCCTTAAGTCTGATGCATAAGGGTCCAACTGGGGCATAAGATGCCTCTCTACCTTTCCTGCTGGCATCCAAGTTATTCTATTGGAACCCTTCTGTACATGTCCTTCTTTTGCCTGGGCCAACATCTCACATATGAAAAATCACATGGAACCCATAAGTATGGTACACATATAGACTGGGGAAAGGGAAAGGAATGAAGACAAGAGAGTTAGTTCTGCCACCTAGTAGTAATATTTTGGGGATATGATTGATGCCTCTTTGGCAGCTTTCTTTAGAGGATAGAAATACATACTGCCATTTTGTTTTGTCTTTTGTTTGATAGTTTGGATATTTGGCTGTTTTGTGAGTTGGTTTGGAGACTTCAGAAACAATTCTAAGACAATGATGATAAAAAATATTCTTTCAGTATTCTGTTCACATATAAACAAATTGGAAGGATATATACTAATATACCACAGCATTACTAGTGCGTATTGCTAGGTGTCAATACTGTAAGTGGTTATGATTTCCTCCTTACCTTCTTCTGAGTTTTTCCAAATTTTAAAGGGAAAATACATTAAAAATCAAGGGATATATTTCAAATAATATTCAAATGCAAAGAAAACAGTTGACCAGGCATGTCCATCTATTTGTATAGAAGAGATTATTTAATTGTAGATTTACAGAAAGTGTCCAGATGCTGACAGATTCTTCACTGCTCAGTTAATCAAGAAGTTTTCCTTTTGTGCAGGAATGCATTTAACCTATATAATTACATACACACTCATGTGCATACATACATATTCACAGAGCCACAGAGGAAAGAGCCATACTTGTTCCACACAGACATTTAGTCAACCAAAAGAACTAATTACTCTAAATCAATAAGAAAGTTCTTGAAAAACAAGATACCCCAATTCAACTTGAGACAAAATGGAAGTGGATATCAAAATCCACTATGTATTCTATAGAGTCTATATGGGTTGTAAACAGCATAAAGTTCTCATTACCAATAATGCATCATTCATTTTTTAACATATTTTGCTATTGTCACAAAATTCTAAATTTAAAAAACCATATATATATGGTTCTCATTATTTATTTAGCACAGATAGTGGATAGTAAGTAGAAAGACACTGAAAAAAAAAAGCAGGGGCAAAATTTCATACTACACAGACTTCCAGGAAGATGGCTGAATAGAGTAACTCAAGATTAGCCCTGCTCCACAGAAAGTTAGAGAAGGGACAGCAGTGAGATGGACATGGTGATTCGGGAATACAGCTGACTTGGGAGAGCCTTCTGCACCACATCTGGTGGCCCTGGTTGCAGAGGCTGAGGAACTGAGGGGCAGAAAGCTGGAGCCTGGCACAGAGGCGTGGATCCCACAAGAGTGCACAGACGGGAGCCAGGGACTAGGAAGTAAGCCAAGACATGCTCCTCGGTCACACTACTCTCACCAGCGCAGCCCTGTGACCAGCAACTCACACCATACCCCAGACACCTGAACCCTATCACCTGCTCCCATTCTCCATGGTCCAGGCACCCGCACTCTACCAGCCCCCAGTACACGTAACTGCCCCATACCCTGACCCCAAGTGCAGCCCAATCCACCTCTCCTACACATCTCCCTAGCACTACCTCCCCCTCCCTGTTCCCTGCAGGCTGCTGCCAGTGCATAAAGGCTGCAGATACTAACCTCCATACCTAGGCTACCCCTGCCACCCTGCCCATAGTGTTGCACAGCCTCAATCCACCCCCTCTGAGCTCTGTGTATCAGTTTATGGTACTCCTAGGCCACGCATGCACATGGGACCCCAATCATGTCATTCAGCTCTGGGAACCACACTTTACAGCAGTCCTAGAATTGCTCATGAGCACAGCCTTCAGCCCCTCTTCCCCGCTCTGAGAAAGTGCTGACCTGCATGGCCAGGTTACATCTGCCCCCAGTCCATGAAGTCATAATGCCAACCTGCTGCCACAGCTCTATGCATGTGCACAAAGGGCCCCGTGCCTTAGACCCATGCACACCAGGGTTATGCCTCCCAGACTGGTGCACCTGTACAGCTACATCCCTGGCCACTGGGCACCCACATTCACAAGCCTCAGCATAACATCCTCCAACATGTGCCTACACCTGCCCTGAAACAAATCATCGCACTGAGTGTCCCACCCCATACCCTGTTCCCTGCTGTACAATGATCCTGCAAACACAAGGCCTTAGACTACTGAAAGAAATCAACTACCAAAGTAAATCAATCAAGATATTTAAATGCCACGAAGACAGTAGAAGATCACTGAGCATATCACAATGCAGGCAGCTATAGCCTTGCCTAATAACCAAATTAAAACACCAGAAGAGACACAGTCATTGGACAACTAATCAAAGATGTTTACACAACTCTACTTAATAAAACAAGTGAGATAACAAATGACATAAAGGAGATCAAGAAGAAGTAGAAGAGCAAAAAGAGGAATTTGAAAGAATATATAGAAAAAGAGCAGATATCACAGAGATTAAACACTCTATTGACCAAATAAAAAACATACTAGAAGCATACAACATCAGATTTGAAGAGACAGAAGAAAGAATAAGTGATATAGGGAACAGGATAGTTGACTTCAAAGACTCAAAACAGAAAATGACAAAAAAGATGGAAAAAAATGAACTAGATATCAGAGAAATGAGGGACAAAACAAAGCACACAAATATAAGAATCATTGATGTCCCAGAAGGAGAAGAGAGGAGTAAAGGTCTAGGAAGAGTAGTTGAGGATAAAATGAGGGGAAATTTCCCAATCCTCATAAAGGACATAAATATACAAGTCAAAGAAGCCCAGTGAACTTCAAACAGAATAAATCCAAGTAGGCCTTCCCCAAGGAACATACTAATCAATCTGTCAAATATTGAAGAGAAGAGAAAATTCTAAAAGTGGCAAGAGGAAAACAATCTACTACAAATAAGAAAAACCAAATAAAACTGAGTACATACTACTCAAATAGCACGTTGGAGGTGAGAAGGCAGTGGTATGATATATTCAAGATCCTGGAAGAGAGTCTTCCAGCCAAGAATTCTGTACCCAGCCAAATTGTCCTTCAAAATTGAGGGAGAGATTAAAGTTTTCTCAGTCAAAGAAGTCCTGAAAGAATTTGTCAACAAGAAACTGGCCCTACAAGAAATATTAAAAGGAATTCTGCCAGCTGGAAAAAAAAAAAAAAAAAAAAGACTGGAGAGGGAGGTCTGGTGGAGGGCACAGAATTGAAGAGTACCAGTATGGGTAATTTAAAGAATACAAAGAGAAAGAGGGAAAAGATACATAGATCTAACAAATAAAATTAAAAAGATAAGATGGTAAAACCAAGAAAGACTTTTCAGTAATAATTTTGAATGTTAATGGACTAAACTTACCAATTAAAAGATACAGATTGGCAGAATGGATCAGGAAACATAACCCAACATTGGTTCAAGATGGTGGCTTAGTTAGGTGTGGGATTTAGTTCTTCTTCCAGAACAGCTAGCAAATGTCCAGGAACAGTATAGAACAACTAATGGGGCCAAATCAGTGACCAGACCCACAGCATACACTAGTCTGGACAAGTCGGACCAGCTGCAATCCCACCCAGAACTGTGAGTCCCTCAAGCTGCAGAGGCCAGCACCCCACCCCACAGGCTGGTTCCCAGAGGGGAAAGGAAAGGGATCTTACTAGCAACAAGGAGCCGAGCTCAACCAAGTCCAATTGTAGAATTAATTAACAAAGTCTGACTACTAAAAATAGGCCCCTAGCTCAGCTGAACCTTGAGTAAAAGCTGAGGTTGTTGGGTTTTGCCCCAGCACAGAGGTGGGAGGGCTGACAAACAAAGAAAAAAAAAACAACAGATTTTTTTTTTTTTTTTGGATCAAACAGACCAAAATACTTGAAAGAATCTGGGCCCTGAAGGAAAAGAGGGGACACATAGGACCTGGAGATACACAGAAAAACATACCAACTTAAGCACTTGATTGGCAAACCTGAGAAATGGGGGTCCTGCTCTGAAAAGGACTTTTATTTTTTCTTTTTTTGTGTGGCTCTGTTTCTGTGGCTTCACTGCTTTTTGAATACAACTGCAAGGCTTCTCAGGCTCCAACTGCCCCAGGCAAGGGTGGAATTAAGCTGGCCTGAGAGCTTATCTTGGTGCTGTGCCTTCCCCAGGAGAGGAGTGGGGTCCAGCTCAGGTGGGATCCCTCCCTCAAGGAATTCAGACCCCAGGAACTGGAAAATTGAAGCAATTAAAGCCAGCCTACAACCTCTCCTCTGTCTCAACCACAACCCTAGCGGGAAAATCTGCTTAAGTTAAAGGTATCGCATCACTTTATGTTGGTGGGACCTGCAGGCAGAGAAGTGCCACAATCTGGGCAGGATAGGAAAAACACACAGTCTAGAGGTCTTATAGGAAAGTCTTTCAGGTCTCACCCTCAGGGAAAACTGATTCAGGTCACTTTTTCCTCCTGAGAGAAGGCCAGTTTGGTCTGGGAAAATCTGACTGGGGTCTAAGTAGACCCTTCTAAGGGGAAAAAAAAAAAAAGACACCATACAGCCAGGGCAAGATACATGAACTGAAAAATTCTCATCTATTAAACAAAACATAAGCTAGAGGTCTAGAAGAAGCTGAACTGAATGTCAAAAAACAGCTAGACAAAAAAGTCATCCAGCAAGAAAATCCTAGGTTAAAAAAAAAGTGAAAACAATCTCCAGAAAAAATTAATTAAGGAAATTAAATGTCTAGATGCCAGCAAAAAATAACTAATTATTCTACAAAAATTGAAGAAATGGCCCAGTCAAAGGAACAAACCAACAATTCAAATGAGATACAAGAGTTGAAACAATTAATTCAGAATATTTGAATAGACATGGAAAACCTGATAAAAAATCAAATCAATGAATTGAGTGAGGATATAAAGAAGGCAAGGGATGAACAAAAAGAAGAAACTGAAAGTCTGAAAAACAAATCACAGAACCTATGGGAATGAAAGGCACAGTAGAAAAGATGAAAAAAACAATGGAAACCTACAATGTCAGATTCCAGATGCAGAAGATAGGATTAGTGAACTAGAGGATGGGACATCTGAAATCCTACAAGCAAAAGAAAATACAGGGAAAAGAATGGAAAAATATGAGCAGGGACTCAGGGAATTGAATGACAACATGAAGCGCATGAATATACATGTTCTGGGTGTCCCAGAAGGAGAAGAGAAGGGAAAAGGAGGAGAAAAACTAATGGAGGAAATGATCACTGAAAATTTCCCAACTCTTATGAAAGACTTAAAATTACAGATCCAAGAAGTGCAGCATACCCCAAAGAGAATAGATCCAAATAGATGTACTCCAAGACACTTATAATCAGAATGTCAGATGTCAAAGAGAAACAGAGAATTTTGAAAGCAGCAAGAGAAAAGCAAACCACCACATACAAGTGAAGCCCAATAAGACTATGTGTAGATTTCTCAGCACAAACCACGGAGGTAAGAAGACAGTGGGATGATATATTTAAATTACTAAAAGAGAAAAACTGCCAACCAAGAATTCTATATCCAGCAAAATTGTCCTTCAAAAATTAGGGAGAAATTAAAACATTTTCAGGCAAAAATAACTGAGAGAATTTGTGACCAAGAGACCAGCTCTGCAAGAAATACTAAAGGGAGCACTAGAGACAGATAGGAAAAGACAGGAGAGAGAGGTGTGGAGAAGAGTGTAGACATGAGGACTATCAGTAAAGGTAAAAAGAAGAAAAACTAGACATGACATATAACATCCAAAAGGCAAAATGGTAGAAGAAAGTACTGCCCATGCAGTAATAACACTAAATGTTAATGGATTAAACTCCCCAGTCAAAAGACACAGACTGGCAGAATGGATTAAAAAACAGGACCCATCTATATGCTGTCTATAGGAGATGCATTGTAGACCCAAGGATAAACATAGGTTGAAAGTGAAAGGTTGGGAAAAGATATTTCATACAAACAACAATCAGAAAACAGCAGGAATAGCTATACTAATATCCAACAAATTAAACTTCAAATGTAAAACAATTAAAAGAGAAAAAAAGGACACTATGTATTAATAAAAGGAACAATTCAACAAGAAGACATAACAATCAAAAATATTTATGCACTGAGACAGGGTGTTCCAGGAAACATGAGGCAAACACTGAAAAGAGAAATAGACACATCTCCCACAATAGTTGGAGACTTCAATTCCCCACTCTCATCAATGGACAGAACATCTAGACAGAGGATCAATAAAGAAACAGAACTTGAATAATACAATAAATGAACTAGACTTAACAGACACTTATAGAACACCACACCCCACAAAAGCAGGATACTCCTTTTTCTCAAGAGTTCATGGATCAGTCTCAAGGACAGAACATATGCTGGGTCACAAAGAAAGCCTCATAAATTTTAAAAGATTGAAATCATACAAAACGCTTTTTCAGATCATAAAGGAATGAAATTGGAAATCAACAGGCAGAGGGCCAGAAAATTCACAAACATATGGAGGTTCAATAACACACTCTTAAACAACCAGTGGGCCAAGGAAGAAATTACAAGAGAAATCAGTAAATATCTCGAGGCAAACAAAAATGAAAACACAACATATCAAAATTTATGGGATGCAGCAAAGGCAGTGCTAAAAGGGAAATTTATTGCCCTAAATGCCTATATCAAAAAAGGAGAAAGAGCAAAAATTGAGGAATTAACTGTTCACTTGGAAGAACTAGAGAAAGAAGAGCAAACTAATCCCAAAGCAAGCAAAAGGAAAGAAATAATGAAGATTAGAGCCGAAATAAATGAAATTGAAAACATGAAAATGATTGAGAAAATCAGCAAAACCAGAAGTTGGTTCTATGGGAAAACCAGTAAGATTGATGGACCCTTAGCAAGGTTGACAAAAAGAAGAAGAGAGAGGATGCAAATAAATAAAATCAGAAGTGGAAGAGGAGACATAACCACTGACCCCACAGAAATAAAGGAGGTAATGACAGGATACTATGAACAACTTTATGCTAATAAATACAACAATGTAGATGAAATGGACAACTTCCTAGAATAGCATGAACAACCAACATTGACTCAAGAAGAAAAAGATGAACTCAACAAACCAATCACAAGTAAAGAAATTGAATTAGTCATTAAGAAGCTCCCAAAAAAGAAAAGTCCAGGACCAGTTGACTTCACATGTGAATTCTACCAAACATTCAAGAAAGAATTAGTACCAATCTTGCTCAAATTCTTCAAAAAAATTGAAGAGAGGGGAAGGCTACCTAACTCATTCTATGAAGCCAACATCACCTTCATACCAAAGCCAGACAAAGATACTACAAGAAAAGAAAATTACAGACCAATCTCTCTAATGAATATTGAGGCAAAAATCCTCAACAAAATTCTTGAAAATCGAATCCAGCAGTACATTAAAAGAATTATACACCATGACCAAGTACAATTCATCCCAGGTATGCAAGGATGGTTCAACATAAGAAAATCAATTAGTGTAATACACTATATCAACAAATCAAAGCAGAAAAACCACATGATCATCTCAATTGTTTCAGAAAAGGCATTTGACAAAATTCAACATCCTTTCTTGTTGAAAACACTTCACAGGATAGGAATAGAAAGGAACATCCACAACATGATGAAGGGAATATATGAAAAACCCACAGCTAACATCATCCTCAATGGGGAAAAACTGAAAACTTTCCCCTAAGATCAGGAACAAAACAAGGATGTCCACTACCACCATTGTTATTCAACACTGTGTTGGAAGTTCTAGCCAAAGCAACTAGACAAGAAAAAGAAATACGAGGCATCAAAATTGAAAAGAAAGAAGTAAAACTCTCATGTTTGCAGATGATATGATACTATATGTCAAAAACCCTGAAAAATCCACACCAAAACTATTAGAGCTAATAAATGAGTACAGCAAAGTGGCAGGTTATAAGATCAACACTAAAAAATCTGTAGTGTTTCCATACACTAATAATGAACAATCTGAGGGGGAAA